>JTDE01005163.1:26056-45205 GCA_014338405.1 Paragonimus skrjabini miyazakii
GTTTGTTCGAGTTGTCTGTGAAGTGACTGCATTTAATGACGCGTGATAGTGAAAGTCGTAAGGAAGCTGTCTTGCTGAAGACGCCTTACTTTTACTTGTAGCTTAGTTGTCTATTTGCTACTTAATGTTGAATGTTTGAAAATAGACGTAGCTATTTTTATTAGTTGGGTCTCTTCCCATTCCCTTCTTTTTTCTTCGTGTACTGGGTTTACTTTGTTCCCCTTCATGGTTGTGTGGCAGTTAAGCATCACTGAGAACCACTGATACTGTTGTTGTTGTTGTTGTTGTTGTAATATTCTAAGCCCCGATAGACCATGTGCAGCCTACTAATTGTGATATGGCAAGACAACAAGAGAGGACAAAGAAAGCAGTCTACCGATAACGCATGTATTCATCTGATCCTCCGACCTGACCTAACCAGCGAAAATGACGCTTTGTTCAAGTTGCTATCTTGAGTGTCACGTGAACAAATATTCAAAGGAACATGAGGTCGATATCTCGTGAATTACACATAAGTTACGTGAAATCTGACCTCATCAGGTTGGGTTAAGGTTGCCTTGCATCTGAAAGCACTGTCGTAGTTAACTTTGTAGGCCTCGCATAGGCACTTACTCACTGGAGCGTTTTTTCGTGCCTCGTTGCATCTTGGTTCATTTCAGCCCCAGTGGTATTGTGCGACTGATTTCTGATTCGACATTGTTAACAACGGTGACTTTCTTTCGACTCTGAAACTTGGGAGCCGATCAACCGCGATCGGACTTTTGTTTGATCGAAGCTGTCAGTTGATCAATATTTGAACTCGAAGCCGTTCGTGATGATTATTGTCTCCATCCTTTGTAACCGGTTAACCTTGTTGGCTGGCATGCCTTTATTTGTTCAAACAGTTGTGGTCAACGATTTTTGATCGGTCCACAGAGTGAAATGCCGTCCACAAAGCATTTTATGAAATTTCATTGCAAAATGTAGGGTATTTTTTCCCTTTGATTGTTGTTCTTCTCGACCGGAGCGAGTAATCTGATGGCGAGCATGCGGGTCCTCTCAGAGCCGCCTGTGAAAAAGTAGGGATTGCAGCGCTAACGCTGTAGTTGAAAGCGTCTGATGAGACCACCATTTACACCATAGTAAAAATGAATCAACAGCAGATCCGAGGTGAATTTGTTTTCCTTGACTGAATGCCTGTTGGTATTCAAGAGATCATTCCCACTTGACATATTTGTAACTGGACGATTGAAGGACAGTCAAATTTTGTGAAGCGTGAGTAGAAGCGCCTAGTAATGACTTACTAATTTGGGAAACAAACGTCTAAGGAGAGACATCCGTTGAATTACCTCTTTGTTCGCCAAGTCTGATTACCGACTGTCCTTAATGAGATTAAGCCAGAGGTTGCTGCTACATTAAGAAGTTGCGTTTTTCTGTCCACAGTTGGAACCCATACTCATATAACCACAACTATTGTTTGCTCCAGATGTTCCAAATCGTGAACCATGATGTTAACCTTACTGAAATGTACTGTAGTAGCTGGTACATTCGTCAAAAGTTTGTCTAGGACCTGCTGGAAGATTGCATTCACTGTTTTTATGTTGAAGGACAACTGGTTGCATCGAATGGGTTCTGTATGTATTGATAGTGAGCAGTTCTTTAGAGTCTTCTGCAACGACTGTTTGAATGTAATCCTCCGCTAAGTCCAGATTTTCAAGGCATCGGCCTCCACTCAGTCTCACAAACAGGTTCCGCAGTTCGGGCAATGTATATTGGTACAGTCTGACGCGCTAACTACGCCGAATAGTTGACAGGGTAGGTTATGGCCTCTTCATAGAAAAGAGACAATTCACGATCAGCATCTAGACTCGTGGCATAGGGTATTGGATGCTTGGGACGAAATACAGGCCTTGCGTGTCGACCTAATACAAGGTTAATTTTCGCGTGTGTGTTGTACCCAACTGCGTTTGCAGGGATTGATGCATATCGAATCTTCAGCTGGTCAACCAATTGTAAAAGTGCCATTGGTGGAATTGCACTCGATTGTATTTTTCACTACACCTGGTTACATATGTGCTAATTGATTTGTCCAGGAGCTGCAGCTTTTCTGTTCACAGAGGGGAGATACCGTTTGCAGTCAGCATAGTGTTAGTAAGTGCTTTTCGACTGAACGTTGTCCAAGTTAATTATGGAATAATTACAGAATGCTACCGGAAGCATTTCTGTTTCTCCCATTTTGAGTTTTCCGATCGACATGATGTCTGACGCAGTATCCACTTGAGGTTGGTTTGGAAAGTTTACGCCTACGAGGACGCGAACAACTGTTTTCACAAGCCGACACTGGGCTCACTGGGACCAGTGTACTGTATACTTTGTTCCGGAAACTGTTGACTGGCTCATTTTTTAAGTCGGCTGAACAAGTGTTAGACTGGGTTTTCGCATCGAGTGGATATCGAATTTTAGCCTGTCATAGAGTTGTGCGAAAAGTGTTCATGAACGACTTTGTTTAATCCACTGATTCGCCTTGCAGTCATTTGTTAACCGAAGTGGGTGTAATCCAGCAATATCATCGTGCTGTTTCTCTGCGGTATGTATTTAAGTACCCCGGAAAGCGTCTGGTGCATTATCCTAGATATCTAACGCATAAATTCCCATACCCCTTAAAGACGTTTCTTTCCTTAATAACCAGTGTACGCGGGTTAAAGGTATTTTCTCCGTTTAGCACTCTTCGTTTTCGTGTGCATTTTTGTCGATGAATCTCAGGGTCCTCACTTTGATTAGACATTTCTGTTTGTGTATTGTTCACCCTATTGCTAAAGACTGGCAGTTAAGCGCCAGTGTGAACCACTGATTTATTGCTGTCTATGTTGATGATGATGATAGTGATTGTTAGAGATTTATTGATCTGTTTTGGTTTTCTTACGTCTCACATCTCAAACAACAACCAACTCTCGGTGAAAATTGCCCAAGATAGCAGTGTGTTATTTTGATTTCTAGTGAATTTTATTAGAGCACGGCACAGTTTCCTCAGTTACTGAAGCTTGCTGTCCTCAATATTAAATGTAGACTTTACATTATACGCCACGAAGTTTTTGTTGTACAAAAAGTACTGTCATGCTGCTCAAACGTAGAAGTGAGATGATAATGTTTTGTGGTCGGCATTATTCTACAACAGATTACTCCAACAATAGTGCAACGAAGTTGGTTTACCATATAATTTTCCTACGCGATACTGTTTGTCAGTTTGTTCACTTAGACCTCCAAGTCACTCTTTGTCCTAATAGGTTGATAACCCGCTGACCGATCGCTGGTAGCTTTATGATTTTTGCTCTCTGTCACTCTTCTTCTTCGATCTTTTGCCGGCCGACGACTTTAGTGCTCCTCTCTAGGCTTGGGTAATGGAGGTTACGCATCTATTAATAGTAACATCAGTTGAATTTTATCATGTTTTCTCATATCATGCTCCTTTTGAGGTGTTGTCGCCGTTGGTCATTTCCACTGGTCAGCGCTCAAGTTGGTAAACTCGACGATAACTGTACCGCTACTGAAAAATTCGAATTACAGGTCGGCATACTGTTATGGTGTGCAGAAACCTGATAAAGTATTCCGAAAACATTGTTGATCCTTACTTTTTGGTGACCGTATAACTGTAGCGTCAAACCAGATATCGGCCTGTGTGCATCCTTTCAAGTGACACGTTCGTTTTCAGACTGTACCGGCACAACTTTACTCCTTCATCGCATTTAGTTTCTCATGTAGGTGGTAGTGAATCGAAACAAGGTACTGCAAACGAAACAAGTGAATCAGACATGATCGGCATTGAAGAACGTATGAGAATCCTTATGCAAGAAAACTACGAAAAGCAAATGAGGGTGGTTGAAAATCAGAAGAGAGGATTCCAGTGCAGTCGTGATGCTTGCACAACAGCCGTACTGCGTGCCGCTGGTGTGGCCGGCTATCAAGGTGATTCAGAGGAGGAGAAAAACGTGGAAATTGCTGTCACCAACGCCGAATTTCAGGCGAAACAACAGCTTGATGCAGCCTGTGGAAAATTATCGTCCAGCCTTAATGATACCCCCGAATTAGTCCAGGATGGATCAGAAACCGACATCGATCTGGACGAACTGGAAAGCACAAGTGGTTATGGAAAAAAGTAAGACTGGCTTTTCGTCTAGCTATTTGGTCTCAACCGTCTTCATTCGATCAGATTTCCAATTTACTGCACTCATTCACTCAGTTGCTAAGGTTTTCCCTCATTATTGTTGTCTTTATCGTCTTTTTTTTCCAGTGTGCAAAATTGATATGACTTGGATATTTAATGGCTTTTATTTGAGGTACTCAATTCCCAGTGACAGTGTGCGTTATTCGCTTCAGGTGCTTCTGATATACTGTTTTTGCTTTTATTCTCTCATTTGTGATGCTACCTTCAAAGGCGGACTTGTGAAAATGTTTTTGATCTCCTATGGCTTCTGGTAACGGTTTGTTGACAGTGTCAGCTATTCTGCAGTTTGAAATCACGTGTTCCATTGGCAGTTTTCTAAGGTGTCGACAATTGGATTTGTTCATGCGACTCGGGAAGCACTGTAGTCATATGGTGTCCAGTGGGTTACTTGGTGTCATGCACCAGGGTCGTAAAACGACCTGCATGTGCACGTCAGCCGGGACGTACTGGGATTTTCTTAATGAATAAACAGCTACAAGCCAAAAGTGATGGTACTACTAGAATGTAGCGTATTTACAGTTGATAACGGAATTCCTTGTGAAATTCCATGTGAGCTCTTTGATGCGTGTTACTCGACTACTAATGGATTTCATCCGCTTATTCGAACAGTGTCCATGAGTGTCCCCTGATAATTGGTAGTTGACATCCACACTACCTTGTCATTAAAGATTATAAGCCTTAGTAGTCCTCTCACCGAAGAAGTGCTTTGGGCGTACCAAGCATTCCCAGAGCGCATGAAAGTCTTCTCGTGTTAGAAGTAATTATTTTCTTTTGTGTTCCTATTCGCCCTGGATCTTGTTGTCAAGGTTACTGTTAGGGCGCCCACCCTATTACCGTCCCAAGCCGCATCCGTCGTGAGAAAACAAAATGATTGACTCAGCCCTACTTAGCGGAACTGTTCAAAGTGGTCGAGACTTTTTATGCCGCTATGCACATTAGTTACCCTAACCCATTTTTTCCCCGACAATTGTTCTCTTTAATTTCTTGAGAATGTGTGGTAATTACGCACCCTATAAATACTTTGTACTTGTCGCCTTTGCCGCACACGTTTTGGGACGGAACATAGCTATTTTTGTACGCGTCTTTTGGCTTGTCTTGGGAGCGAATACGGGGACAGTCGCAGTACTTTTCGGTACTGAGATTTCCGTGTGAGTTATTAACGGGAGGAGAATCCGAATTCTGCTAAGCGCATTACGATAACAAGGACGAACCAGCGTATCGTTTAGGAGGATTTACAACAGTTACCACTGCTCTCGGATCATTAATACCCGCCCTATCCGAAGATGTTTTCCCAAAAGCAGTTATAATTTGTGTACCCCGTTCCAAATTGGTATGTTTATTATCTCCCACAGGTTGCTCAAATGAAGGCGTTGTCTACCATAAATGATTATCTTCTCAGTGTACTGCCATTGAACGCTTCCTCGGGCATTTTCCTAGGGCCACGCGCTATGCTAAGATTAGGCGCAACTGCATTTCGTATGTTTCTTTCTGTTGACTGGCGGGTTGCACATATCCCTACTGTTCTGTATCTTCTCTTCCCGTATACGTGTTTGTATATTGTTTGTTTATTCTCATCGACATTGTTTTACACAGTGGTTTGTTGAATCGGAAAAAGATGTTCATTTTGATCAATACCTGAGGGGTTGTAGAGAATTTGGGTAGTTTGTCTGTTCTTTTTCCGTGGTCATTAATTATTTGAATCATACCGGCTGATTTCTACACTGTTTCCATATAGCAGCATGAACATGTTATGCTATTGAGCGTAGATGTACCTAGATGGCAACGCACGATCCTATTAGTATATGTTACAGGACTGTTCTTTGGTTCTAGCCCAATGATGAGAACATCGTCTATAAATCACGCCGTTTTATGTTCGAACCCTGATTACCTTAACTTCTTCGTTCTAGTGTGGCAGTATTCTTCCCACATGTGCTTTAGTCTGTCGTTTAGTTTAAATGTGCTGTGTTGTGGGATTTATTCTAACTTTAACCCTATTTTTGTCTGCCTCATTGTAAGCTTTCTGTTATCCACTCACATTAATTACTGGTGTACCTTTTCAGAGATGAAGTCAAACCGGGTACTGTCGAGGACGCATTATCCGTCCTAAATCCGTCACTCTTTGGCTCGTATTGTCTTGCCCCTGTCCAACCTTGTTGTGTATCATCTACCCGTTTGCTAAACTCCTGTCCTCGTCCAGTGAGCTTTGAGCACCCCGTCCGAATATCTCCGTCTGATAATCGTGATGGATTGAATCTGGCGGATGAATCTAAGGGCAAACTTGATCGTCCTCACCGACCAGACAAAATAAAAAAGGCAGTTCCCGCATCGAGGCATATTGCTAAAGTAGGCGCTCAGGCTGAAGCCAGACAGAAAACAGATTCAAAACATTCCGAAAGATCAGCCAAAAGTGAAACTGTTTCTGGAGCTGTCCGGATACGTCTGGATGAAATGGATGCTTTTCTATTTAGTGATTCTGAAGATTGTGTTTTGAAGGACACCACATCCGGTTAGTACCTTTACCCAGCGTAGCGCTTTCTTTGAATCATTCCCTATGGTTTAATGATTCTAGTTCTCTCCTTGGTTTCCTTTTGACGACGTACTGGATATAATTCAACACTATTCACATCGACTATCAAATACACGGTCGCGAATTAAACCTAAGGTTACCCCGACCGCTTCTGTCTTGGGTTGGGTTATCTGAGAGTATCCGGCATACATTCGGCCTCCTATATCACATTGCAGCAAACGCCTCACGGCATAAAAACTTAATCTGGGACTTGTTCTCAAGTGGACAATGATCTGGTGAGTAGGAGCACAAGTGGTTTCAGATAAAATTCCGTTCTGACCACCTCTACTTGACAAGCTCAGATAAGGACAAAGATGTCTTTGGATGGTGTCTTTGAGAAGGTACATCGTGAAGCGACCAATTGTATCGTAGCAACTTTTGAATGTTTGTTTGCATAACCATTGTAACTTAGCAGCCCTAGGCAGACTGTTTCTGATAGTGTATTGATAAGTCCCACACCAATCTTTCCACCACGAATAAATTAACATTTACGCGAAGGTCTGTCAATAACTTATGTGCATCTGAGGCGATTACTTTTTGTGTTTGACTTAAATTGACGCGATCACATGATTCTCAGTCACTATTTTGAATTTCAACACCATTTCAGTGGTGATTTTTTCCTCTGTTTTTAACCTGCGGGTTCTGTATGCTGACGATTTTGCGCTAGTCTGCATCACTAATATTAGCGCCAGTATAAACGACTTAATATGTTTTCAACAGGTTAGCGATGCCGGCTCATCGCTTCTTCATTTCTACACAATGCAAGACGGTATTCCAAAACCGGCATTCATTAACGTTAGTTAGCTGGAAAGTTTACTTGTCTGGGTGGTTGTGTCAACTTTGTTGGTACATCTGTTGAGGTCAGTATTCATGTGACTAAAGTTCAAGTAGTATTTGCCGACATCCGCCGCCCATATCGCCAGCATAACGCTGAAGTGCGGAGTGTACAGTGTCGCAGTTCGCACTCTTTCTGTATGGCTGCGAAACTTCAACTCGTTAGGATGATGTTTCAGGATGGCCCATTTTCAATCATCAGTATATTTAAGGAATTTCAGTTGCACAGTGGGAGCACTGTGTAAGAATCAATGTGACTCACCACTCTGTTTTTGGGAACGGACAAGTATGGAATACAAGTAAGCCTGTTTTTCCCGCCTGCGTAGACTTTAGCCGAGTCGATTGGTACACAATGCGCTCTTCCCGCGACTCTTGTCGTATCTCTCTTCAGAGTTACTCCCCTCAGGACAGCCAGATACCCACACTTCGATCACAGGGATTTACTGCGTCAAACTAGTGTTTACTGGTTATTGACTGCCTCCCGTTTTATAGGTGAGGTGTTTATGTTAGCAGACTGCTTGCGTGATATTAACGAAGGTTCCGCTACAGCTACAATTTGACAAATGTACTACATAAATCCATGACTTTACCGAATGGAGGTTCGTCGTCCGACTTTATCCTAACGCTAACTCAGGCGTACAATAGAAGTCTGGTGGTCAGTCTGTGGCGTAGGCTCGAAGAGTGAGGTGTTGAATATTGGTTAGTGTTTCTGCAGAATGTTATCACTTATCTACAATTAGGACTGCCGTCTGAAACTACGCTGAATCGAAATCAGTGATCGCTCTTTTTGTGGGGCAGTATTTCTTTTGACCTCGTTTTCTCCCATGTTTCGTTTGTTGTGTCGTTCAAACCCAATATACTTGTTTCGACGAATTGCATATGGGCATTTGACGTTGCGTTGAAATAAGTGTGAGCCGCTAGATAATCGACCGGCCTCTGGCGAAGTTTTCATTGCAGCGTCGGTTGAAAGTGAGCCAGTGCTAGACGATGCGCTAATTTTACGGGATGTTGGTTAAACGGGAAACGTGACCATGCCGACAATGAGTTAGCAGACCAATTGAAGGTAAATCGCCATTGGAATGACCTTTGAACTGTTGACGGCGACACGCTCGCCACCTAGGGAATAAATTCGAACGAGCGTGAGGAAGACTGTCTATTGTTGTTAACCATTGTTTTAAGGCAGTGGATGTTAAGGTTTTCAAAGTTTAGACGGTATCCAGTAGGCTAACCGGAGTTCATGTAGATTAGTCTAAGTCATCCTGGATAAAGGCCCCGCAAGACAATTCTGGGGTGCAAAGAAGCATCTGTTGAAGGAATCAACTCTTTGAACTGGTCGCTCGGCTAACGGTGTATCAGGTTCACCCAATGGATTTGATAGTCTTTCCATGTGTGCTGCGTGTGTGTATTGATTGTTGTGAATGCGGTCGCTTTTCCATCACTGCATCTATACGGTTGTTCACATGTGTTAGAATAATGTTCACTATCAATATTCGTCCCCATTTCTGAGTTTAGACATTGATCCAGATTATTTCGACTTCACTAATTACGTGGATGTCACCCATCCCCTCTTATCCTCTTATGAAAGTGATCATAGTTATCCCTTCTGTATGTCTAGAGTCTGGCTTCTACACTTTAATGTGTTCACTGTTAACACACCACTATCAACTCTGTACTGTTTAGCTGCTCAAATCTGATTAGGAACAGATGTTGTAACCAGGGTTGGAACTTACCGTCATTTAAACAGTATTGCTACTGCTGGGCTAGTGTTGTTCACGCTGTTTACTATTTTTGATAAGCCGTGGGTCTGTGTTCAGTGTGTGTTGCGAGTAGATTGCACTCATATAAATCAGTGTGGTCCTAAGTCTTTACGGCTCATTGTGATCACTCGAACACATTCGGCTGCATTTATTCTCCTGCAGCGGAACTTCCCGAAGGCGGCAGTAATCGAGACTGCGTGATCGCCGCTGAACAGGCTACTCGCCAGGCAGCTTCAAACGTCTCAATGCAGCGTAAAGCTACGGATAAAACTAATCGTGTCCATCAACTTGAGCAAGCGACCCAACGAAAACAAACAACGCAGAAGCGAGCACAAAAGGTCGAACGGCGGTGTTAACGTGGACCAATTGATTGGACGCCTATTCCTCACTCTTTTCACTGTGTATCACGTGTACATATGTGTTTTTCTGATTTCGAAGCATACCAGTGATTATTTTGAGCTGAACTCAGAATGCACTTGTTGAAGTTTCCTTCTTTGAAAGCGTAACAGATTCGACAGTGATATTCTTTTCTGTCTATTATTTAACTGGTGCGCATTCTGTCTCATAGGGACTTGATTATTGATTGAGCGGTTTTCACTTAACCTTTGTGTTTGTCCTCCGGAAACTGAAAGGCAAACCTACGAAAAGCTACGACCGTAAATCTGATTTAGTCGAACGAACCAAAAATCAGGAGAGGACATTTATTCCAAGACTGCCGTCTTTACTAATAAGTAGTTTGACAGATTTATGCTTTTAGATGAGACCCAACTGTGAAAAGTTAGGGCTTCGGCTGGATTGGAACCAACGACAGAAACTCTATGCCTCAACGCGGCAAGCGCTCCACCAACTGAGCTACGAAGCCGTCTTTTCTGATTCCTAATTGCACTGATCGTCAACAAGTTGTTAATGGAACTGTAGAGAAAAAAGGTGGCACGAATTTGCAGTTTATTGTGCCCACTTATACAGTAGGCTGAGGAACAACTCAACCGGATTGAGCCGACGCATTCGACTGCGGACTATGGAATTGTTTGAACATGTTTTGCTGTGGTATTCCCGGTAAGCCTCCGTCGAAAGTTGACGTGGTCTTAGAGGTTAAGTTGTTGAAACGTCTGGATGTTCTTTTTACGACACTTTTCAGAGATGATGGTGATAGATTGTCTGTGATGTGCATATTCCGTCGCTCCGTGTGGTAGACGGAAGTAAAACCTCGCAATTGGCGCTTTCAACATAGTTATCAGGACGTCATGTGGTAGCCGCACATATGTTAGTCACATTTGGGATCGCAGAATGGCATCGACTTTTATAACGCTCAGCTCTCTTGTAGACAGTAAGAAGACCACGTTGGGTCGTTTAGTTGGTATGTCTCCTCCGTATTGCTCGCACCCTACACCTCAAATTGTGAAAGGTTGCAAGATTGTGTCGGCTCCGGTCTTGTCTCTGTCATTGCAGTGGGGCTGCGTGAAACTGTTGATCCCTTCACCCCTATGGCTAACAAGATCACAGATCAAAATTGCTGAAGAGATACCTCCTAAGTTACTGAAAGCACAGTGCACTCGCTGGTTTTCATTATTTGTGGCTTCGCAGACTTCCGATTGTCGTATGGGAGGACGGTTTACAACACGCTTAGCCTTGCCCCCACTGGTTGGTGACTTCACCCATTCCCTCTGAAGTTACATATAAACTTTCGTTGTTCTGTAACGGTTGTCTCCGCACGTCAGTGATGTCGAGTGGGTTGATTATGTGAGCACTCGACGGTCCGTCAGCGCATATATGGTGTCTACGTATTCACGACTGATGAGTGAGGCGATGTTAGTACACAGTTCACACTATTTGGGTAACGTACTCTATGTCGACGAGATGCTCTCACATTGCGCTTTGTTCAGTGATGTGGATTAGAGAAAATAAACGTGGTTACAAGCTATGACCACTCCGCCTAGCAGGGTTGAGAGGTGTTTGCCAAGTTTAAGGCGCGCAGCTGCCCGCTGTTGTTCGGAGACTCTCATGGACATAATAACGTCTTTTCTTGGCTTCATAGGTTCTGTTGAAGGCTGAAAATATGTGTGGTCTCGTTGTCAATACAATTTTGAAGGACACAGGTGTTTTGAGCTAGACGGCTGTCATCATTTCTTAAACTTTTAGTCTTGTAGTATGTGACTAATCGTCTCTACCTAATTGACGAGTGCATTGAATATTTCGGCTCTCCTGGATTGAGTCGTATTGCCAGTTGAATTCAGCTAGTCTTCCACTGTAATCTAGCAATCTCTATCTCGACGGCTAAAGCATATCCTGCGTTTCAACCGTTTCTGCATATGAATACCCCGAATATCGCGTTTTCGTCGAGCGTGTCAGCTTTTTCATGAGCAGACGACACCATCTGCACAATTCCCGCTTACCACGATCGGCACTATCTCAGTTAGAAGAGCCCTACAGTATTTAATTCACATGCAACTTTTTATGTTATACGACTGTCAACTCTGATTAGTAAGTTTGGAAACTGTGGGTGACAAGTGTGCCTGAATGCACCAGTGCTTCTCATATTGTTTTTCTTCGGTGGTTGACCGCTTAATATGAACTACTCGGATATTCTGTCAGAGCCACGCTGAATTGGTAGTACGAACCAGGTGGTCTGTATGTAATGCGTTACACATAATCAAAGTGCTGACTTTATTGCAACTACTAAATAAAGCTTGGCAGTCTATAACGCGTTAGCGCAACAGTAAGTGTAGTGGGTCAGTAGTTTAAGCAAAGACAGAGCATTTGTTAACATATCAAGTCTTGCTGATTTACTGAAACACAAGTAATCAAACGGCGCAAAATTTCGACCAATACGTCGCAAGGCAGTCAAGTTTCAAGGTCAGTTACGGCCAGAAAACGCGAGCGATTCCGTAGCGCACATATAAGATCCATTTTTCACTTAGCAAACTTGACAATTCTCAATTCATTATCGGTCGACTGGTTTTCGCACGCGTTGCAACCGCTGGAGCCTCGCATGCATGTCAGTGGTTACTTCTTGCGTCAAAGCAGTATGTTCTGGGTCTGTGTATCGGTATTCTCTGTCATTGTTCGGCTCGAGCACCTGTTTGCTGCGATGATGATGATTAACTGAGTGACGACGCTTGACAGTCAGCTGTAAGCCAGTGGTTTCCTGTATAAGTAACAACTGTATAAGGCTGCCAGGTAGTCTAGTGAGACAGCCTAACGTAAACCAGATCAGACTCCTTCACACGGGTTTCCCTGTTGTGTACGCACCTGTTCTTTTTTATTTGGATATGCTTATGAAGATTGAGAAGTAAGTGTGATCTTGTTCGTAAGTTTCTGCCAAACATCGCCTCCTCCATGAGACTTCTGTCGATTCTGTTGGGGTTGCTCTGTAAACAAATAAGAACCGTTATAGCATAGTTCACACCGTTTAGGGATGCTGCCTGAGAAAACCGTTTTACAATTTGAACTCCACGTTTATTTAGACCGTTTGGTGCAGGGTGGTGCTGAGCGCCCTTGCTGCGCAGGCATTGTTTGCACGCATCGATGAAAGGAGCTTCGTTGTCAGTGCAAACTCACGTATTCCCAGTGTCGCAAAGACCGAAACTTTGATGATCCTAGACTATGAATCAGCCTGCAGACATCGATCCACTTGAAGTGAGCATCACATTCAAACAACTATATTAGATTGTTGGTCGGACCAAAGTAATCTGCATGTAGGCCTTATCATGATCTTTTCGACTGGCTTTTACTTTGGTATTTCTGACTCACTCTAACTAACCTCAAAGATCGTTCGTTGTCTCGACCAGCAATAACCGCTCGCGTCTGCTTTCGTTCTCGTTGCTTTTGGATAAGCATCGTGCAGTTTCTGGAGTAGTTGTTCTACCTCGTGTGGTGCAGTTGCGCAGAAGCTCCAGCAAACAACCATTGTGTAGGCGTTTTTCATCATTTAGATCTCTGATTGGATTCACATCAGCAGTAACTTCCGCAGGCTATTCATTTGTTATGGAGCGCTTCATTTTCAACAGTAGAGAATCTTGATCTCGACTAGGCTTTGTGTCTTAGTGCTGCATGGGTTTGACCTATTGAGGTTGCCTATCCGTTGTCGTTGGTCTAGTTAAGTGTTGTTGACTTCACTGACATGGAGTTTGAGACGGTGGGCGCCTGTAGACATCGCCCACCTTTGTTTTCGGAGAAACCGTTAAATTCCATTTTGTATTTGTAATGCTAACCGGCTTGCGGTCCGTATGAATTTTATGATACTACTACAACTTGACCCCAAAAACTACAGCCAACTTCTTCTTGTCTAATTGGAAATAATTTCTCCCGGGTGGATACAAAACTCACTAGTCAGAGCAATTAGCTTGATAGAACAGTCTAAGTCAGTATTGTGTTAACTCCCCATGGAGGCATAATACACTGCAGTATTAGTGGTTTGTGTGGATCACAATGGATAAGGAATTAAAAAGGGCTCAATTTCTTTTTCGCACCAATAAATGCCTAGGATTGTATTAAGCCCTAAGCGCAGGGTGTATTATCGTGTAACAGTGTATACAAGGGTGGGTATTGTGCACATATTCTGTCGTAAACGGCTATGAAATGACAGCCTTCTCAGAAATGTTCAGAACTCTGTTTCGTTCATGGCCTCCGATCCGTCAAGAGTGGGATGCAGTCTGTTATCTATTTCTGTTTTGAGCCGATGTTCCAGATAACGAGAGAAATCAACGAAAAGCTCATTTCAACGTCTCCAGTGTTGATGCGCTGTGAAGAAGGCAATCAAGCACTACTGCCAGTACGTGCAAATTCTCGGATGCCCTGTACCTAACTACACAAAAGAAAAACACGAATTTTACCAGATTTTCAATAATCCTTCGAAAAATTGGACTCTGATAAATGTCAGGAGACAACAGGACGTACAGCAAAAGTCGTCTGCACGTAGTAAATATAATACAGACAAAAATCGATTCGCCAGGTTTCGCTTGGAAATTCAGGAGATTAAAACCCCATCTCTGTAAATCGTTCTTCACCTGTAGCCTTCTTATCCTACACGCGGGATGTTTGTCTAGATCCGTCTAATACGTTGACAAAACTTGTACCATCTTCTATGTGAGTTAATCTCTTTTCGGCCTTGACTTCAGTGATTAATACTGTTATAACTGGATCTACAGTCTACGAACGCGTAAGCTGATTACAACAGATAGAAGAATAACGGTTAACGACACGGCAAATAACGAAACAATGGATGACGGCATTGAATAACGGACGACGGAGTAATCACGGTTAACCCGCATTCTCCCAGCCAATCCAACCACCCTAGGCTAATGTATGAAGAGAGGACGAGTACTGGTTTTCAAGCAGCTTTATTATGTTGCTCAGCCTGAAAACATGATCACAAACTCGCTCACATTTATAGGGTTTGTGATCAATGAGAAAGCAGAGTCGAGAAGTGGACCGGACAAAAGTCCAGGCGATGCAGCGAGGCCCCAATCGGAAAACGAGCGTGTAGGCAGGGTGCTAAAGATAGTAACGGAAGGTCGAGAACGTTCGTGGTAAGCAGAAACTTACGTATCCTTGCTAACTTTGAAAGTCACTTAAAATAGTAATGGTTTGGACCTTTTGCAGGGCAGGTAAAACGATATTTCCAGGAAATTGAGAATTTCCCCTTATGGATATTGGTAGCAGCTGATCTTCTTCGTGTCATCCTGAATAGGTGTCGGTAATCGACGTTGCAGATGGGTCCAACGTATCGGAAGACTACTTGTCTAAGCGACCGACAGAAGTAAGGTTGATGCACCGGGTAATGTTGTTTTCTCAGGAAGCTCGAACGTATCCAACAGTTTCCTGATCGTCATCAATTTCTTCATCGACGCCATGGTGTGGCCTGAGTAGGTTGTGGTGGCCGACCCAAGTGTCCCCCGCAACGGAAATTTCATAAAACACCTTGCCCCGGCGTCTCGTTATCATACATTCTGCCCGCTGGTTGTGACCGTGGGCGTAGGTGTGTAATTGACCTAGTAACGGAGCGTGTTCCTCTGGAGAAAGTTGCTTCGTCGGGCTCATGGCTACCAGCGTGGTTCGCAGTTCGTGACTCATAAAGGTTCCGGTAGGAGATTGGTTACCGTTCAACAACTTGTTGGGAGTCATCCGGTAGACAAGTATGGAATGCTTCAAGATATCTTCAGACGCCCCATCCCCACACGATTTAAGAAGAACACGTTTGAGTGTTTCTATCTGCTCGTTGGACTGCCTATGATATGGGGGCGTCTGAACGTGTTCAATGGCTTTGCAGCGGCAGAGGTCCCCGAACTGACTGGACGTGAACTAGATTCCTTTGTTATACACAGTGGTTTGGGGGGGAGGGCGGGAGCGTGCTGACTGAACAGAAGTCGAAGAGTGTTGGTAATAGCAGTGACTATTGGTGAAATCAGTGGTACGATTTTCAGGCCAGTCGGGAAGTGCTTCAACGAGGGCGAGATAAGATATCTCGTTTATTGCACCGACGAAATCCACGTGAACCCTCGACCGTAGATTCGCCAGTTGAGATCATACAATCGGCATCTATCTGATTAGGTTTCGGGCAGCCTGTTGGCAACTACAACAATGTTTGACCACGTCCTCAATTTGACAAGACATGCCAGGCCAGTAAGCATAGCTGCAGCCGATCGCCTTCACTCGGCGGGTGCTTGGGTGGCCCACGTGATACTGAAGAAGGACCACTGGTTGAAGGTTGGCTGAAACCACGACACGATCACCTAACACCAGACAGTCTCCGACCAAGGACAGAGACTCACGCCGTTGTTGTATCTGTCGTAGATCTATCAGAGTCGCGAGAAGCAAACGGTCTTTGACGTATTGGACAGCTTGGTAGAGGACTGGATCTTCTCGTGTCGGATCGTATTTGACTCGGTACATACCGCGTTAATCACCGCATCTTCTTCGGCTGATCGGTGGTTGCTAATGAGGCGGGAGAGAGTATCGATCTGCCAAAAATCCCCTCTGTCTTCCGGTGCTGGATTCCAAAGTCATAACCGAGCAAAATGGCCACCCAGTGTTGAAGTTAGTTGGCGGAATGCATCGCCATGCCCCTGTTTGAATCGAAGGTGGACGACACTGACTTGTGATCGGTTAGAAGGAAGAAAGATCAACCACATATCAACTTGTGGATCCGTTTGACTGTGAACACCAATGCAAGGGCCTGCTTTTCTATCTGGTCGTAGTTCTCACGAACTGTGAGTATTATACTGGCGTGCATGATGGCTTTTTCAGATCGGTCAGGAAACATGGAGGACGACGGCGCTAACCTCGTAGTTGGAAGCATCGGCTGCTTCGACGATTGGCAGTTTGGGGTTATAGTAGGTCAGGAGCAGATTAGTGCTGAGCATCGGTTTCAGCTGAACGAATGCGGCCTCACAGTCGATGGACCAATGACAAAATATGTATATCTCCAGCAGATGGTTGACTGGAGCTCGGGCGTTACGTAACGAATTTAGAAACGCCATGTGGTAGCTGATTAAGCCAGGGTGGAGTTGAAGTGATGGGACGTTTATGGATCACGACATCTGCCGAATAGCCCGGATGTTCTCAGGATCGAGATGATGGCTGGGTGCATCGAAAATGAAGCCAAGATATTTGATGGATTGAGGAAACATTTGATATTTCTTCGATCACAGACGAAAGCCGGATTCGTGGATACGCTCCAGGACAGCATGAATTCGGTTTTGCAATTCGCCTGAGGTGCGTCCGACAACCAGGATGTCATCCAGATACGCAGCTGCCCTAGAAAGACTAGTGTGGAGCGTGTCCATCACCTGTTAGAGAATCGCAGGAACCATCTCGATATTAAACGGTAATCTGGTATATTGAAATAACCCGCGGTTGGCTTTGATAGCGACCAATTCACGCGACTCGGGTGCGACCTTGATTTGTGGATAGGCGTCGGCAAGATCCAGTTTGGTGAAACAAGTCCCACCACTGAGGGTTGTTTACAGATCGTCTGGATGTGAATAGCACCTCAGTTCCAGACTTTAGCCCAGTTCCGTGGTCGGCGCAGGTATAAACCGAGCCATTGGCTTTCTTGACCACGACAATGGGAGCGACCCAGGCAGAATACGATAAAAGGATGTGGACGCCCTGTCCCTCAAGGCGTTTAAGCTCTGTGATCACGAGTGGCTAAGCCGCATAGGTTACTGGTCATTTTGGACAAAAGACTGGTTGAACTCCTGGTGATAGATGCAGGATTGGTTGGGTCTGTAAAAACAGCCTCAGACTTTCCTGAAAACCCGGCGCGAACCGCTGGACGATTTTAGTCGTCGCAACGCGTGACACAACAGATGACCGCATCTGGTTACAGAATGCTCGAATTGGAAAATCGATCGGGTTAAGCTGTTCTAGCTAATCCAGCCCGAGCAACTTGAGATTCGAGTCAGGGACGCAGCAGGAACTGTTATTAGCCGTGCTTCAGAGTGAGACGCAACACTGCAGTTGGCCGGTCAGTTGGTAAAGGTCACTGCAGGCGCTGGTGGTGAAGTGAGAAGTCTCGAGAATTGGGGGCCGGCCAAGCGTTCTTCAGACTTCCAAGATGACTGTACTATCGAACATGGTGTTCAACTGCGATCGAACTGGGAAGCCATTTATCAGGACCAACACGAATTTCCGTCGACCGGGAGCGTTGGCTTGGAAGGTGGTCAGCAGGCTCAGGGATCTGCTAACCGGTTTGGACTTGAGCCTCGAGTTGAACTTGGAATCGTATCGCGGTACGGGTATGGAGGAACCAGTGTCATTGTGCCAGGTTTGACAGAAGTCTGTTGATCACACCGAGAACGGTGGTGCCGTCTGAAGGGGAAATCACGATGAAAGTGTCAGGCACCACAATGCCTGCACGGGGACAGAGGTGACTTCCTGACGTTTGAGTGCTGAAGATGCGAGCCCATTCCTGTAGAAAGTAAACCAGAGTCAAGATGCCGCGGGGACCGTGGGTTCGCATACCATTGCCCGAACCCTGTGCGAATGAGCCAGAATGTACTGCATATGTAGAGTCAGTGCTATGTCGACTCGTTGCGCCGTCGTGTTTGAGGTTGCTGAAGCGATGGCACTCAGTGGTGAGCATCTGAATAGTCGTGGTGGAATTTTGCTAGATCTTGTTCAGCAAGGGAGTGTAGTTTGGGCTGCCCTTTTCCTTCTCTGACTAGACGACCGAAGGGGTGGCTAAAGGATTTTGCAATCCATTTTACTCTTTTAAAATCACATTTCATCCGAAATCTGCTTATCTAGGGCTTATTTTGTTATATCCTAGTGGGATCACTGGAGAATAGTAATGATGAGTAAGACTATATTATCAAACGTTTTACACGATTGTGGTTCTTAATTTTACATAAAATGTATAACGGAGAGAGTTTCACTTCTATTTGTAAAGATCTTTCAGTGCTTTCACGCTCTCCGTCCATTCATTTTGTAATGTTTCGTTATTCTGACGCAAATCAGCAAAGTCTTTGTCGATCAGTCCGAGTAAATTGTCCACGAATTGTCTGAATTCCTTTAAATGGGAAATAAGAAACGGAAAATTTAGCAAATATACCTGCCAGACGTTTTAGTCACTGAACATGTACTGTCTAGCCCTCAGAACTGAGGATGAGTCAAATTCTTAAAGGCGTTAACAAGTCACTCGACTTTACTTCACAAACTGCGATGACCTATAAGCAAAGTGTGGTCATTCAAGAAATAGATCGTTGAGCTTACAATTCCACGGGTGCTTGTGACCATCAAATCAATGTCGTTCAAAATTAAAAGTACAATAAATAATTGTCACTTGTTTA
>JTDE01005164.1:1645-19294 GCA_014338405.1 Paragonimus skrjabini miyazakii
CACCCCTCCATATTTCCATCCGCACATTGGTTTGACCATGGCAGCTTCAATGCGTTCCGTTCAAGGGCACGACATCAGTCTAGCGAAGAGGCGTCCAATAAAGCACAATCTTTATTGTCCAACTCGCTGGTTGTTATGTTACACGCGCGCTCACCTCTATAAGTCAGAATTCCCGTCCACAACACATCCCATGTTTCTGCTCCCGCGTTATGTGCACTTCTGCCTGGTTTGTGTGTTCGGCGCTTTCTTTCGGGGGTTCTTTGCCTACCATTCTTCGTCTGTTGATCTAATTTTGTTGAGCAATGGCTCATCCGGTTGCTCCTGTTTTCCGTCAGCCACTATCTGTAAGCTTTGACCATATTCCACGGGAGTGTCGAGATATTCCTGCGATTGTTGAAATAATCGCACCTCCGATTTCGTCGTCCATTCTATTTTGCCTGCCATGTCTTGCCGATTAGCCCGATCCAGTCGAGAGTTTAATTATCCGGTCGCCCATGCCGTCCCCAATCCGATCGTTGTGGTTTCCTGAACGTACCTCCCACCCCGCGGAGGTATTCCGCCAAGTGCTGGAATACTCACACCGCTGGTAGATAATCCATCATAGAATGACAAAGTTCAAAAGTAGCTTGATGAATGTTGGCCATGCCTCATCCCGGGGTTGTTGTGAGAGTTTCGTATGGGGGATTTTTCTTTTTCGCTGTCCTCATTGACTCAAATTAGTTAGCTTTCATGTTCAATTACCATTGTTGTGACCTTTTCCCTTACTTCAGGCTTACTTACTTTGAACAATCAAATCTAATGTCTGGAAGTGCAAATCCTGGGGTATAAACTCGCGTAAGTCATGTGCTGTTCTCTTGTTTCATATGTTTTCAATGGAAGGTTCATCAATTATGTATCGATGGTAGCTATGAACTTGTGCGTAGGCAGCACTGAAAACTTGGCCTCTCTAGAATGTTTTCCGGTAGCTTTCACGACTATTGAAGGAAATGAAAACCTTCTGCTCATATCGTTACAACATAGGTACCCTCGGAAGTCCGTGGGTGCTAGAAGGTGAAAATTTCTGCGTCGAGCAGCTTGGTTCTGGAAACTAAACCAGACTGAACCATCGTTTGACGTCAACAACGCTAAGAACTTATCACTGTTGTCAAATTAATTTTGTCAACGAGACAACCTCCTCCACTCTGTTTTGGGTTTTACCGTGAAATACTTCTTCCGGCTCTTGAAAGTAGTGCATCAACCGGAGTGTTCAATTACCAGTAGGCTGGCTCTGGAAAGTCATCAGCGTGAACCTGTAACTAAATAACGTAACAGAGTGGTTCTATATTTGGAATAAACTTCTCTATGTAATTAGAACCAGTAATAATCATGGAGCTTAGGAACTTTCTTGGCGTTAACAAACCTTACACCCGTTTTCAAACTCTGCTTGCCTGAAACCATTATCTTTGAAAATAGACCTAAGAACATCTCAATGAAAACCCTCTGCATCACGTTATATTAAAACAGCAGTACTTTGAAGATGGTGAAGCAAAGTACGGAGCGTTTTCTCGTGGTTAGCTGATCAAGAAAACCTGTTGATGGATAACATGTCGAACAAAGAAGTGGCACATTGAGCGAAATTCGGGATAAAACGGGAGTAGTATTGGAGTGCACCCAGAACAGAACGGAGTTCATGAAGGTTAGTGGGTGACGGTGCATTCACCAGTGGTGCTAAGCGTTGTAAATCTGGTTCAAAACCAAGGCATGAGAAATAAAAAACTGAAAACCTACACCTCTTTGCGTTAGTGGCTATGCTGAAGTCCGAAAATCGTTTCATCAGAGAAAGAAGGCGATAATCATGGGTGAGTGTATCGGGAGCATGAACAATAACGTCATCTTGATATTTTCGATGCCATCTATTTCTTTAGTAATTGTATTAATGACATCCTGAAATACAGCTAACGAAACGTTTAAACCAAATGGTAGAAAATTGTATTGATACAGTCCGAATGGTGTAGTGATCACCGTCAAATTACTTGATACTTCATCAAGTGGTAGCTGTAGGTAAGCAGCTTTTAAATCAATATTTGAGAAGCTCTTAGAACCTGACAAACGATACACAATGTCCTTGGGTACTTCTTTTATGCAGGTGCGTTGTAGTAGACGTGTTTTCAATGTTAACCTGTAGTCACCACAGATTATCGGTATAATTTCATCAGCTTTTAATGGTGTCACTATTTGAGTCGTCCACTTTAACGAGCCAACAGGCGTTATTGCTCCTTTATCACACATGGATTGCAATTATTTTTGCACAGATTCTCGCAAACCAAATGGGATGATTCGTCTCTTAAGAAAGACTGGGTCCCTCGAAACTTCAAGCTTTACCTTCGGTATTCGCATTCTCCCTGTGGCCTTAGAACAGTGCAGTATAAGTTGTCTAATGTCAACGTCGTTCACTGCTGTCAGTAGCGATATGTCAGAATGTAGCAGTCGTAAAACTTTGAGTCCAAGAATAGTAGGACCTGAGCTGGAAACTAAAAATTGACAGTCAATAGGGCTAGCATTGGGCAAATTCACCGATACGGTGCAGCAGCCTACAGGAGGCAATGAAGGACCAGTGATACAACGAATGTTAACTCGTGTGGGTCACAGAACCGCATCAGGATAAAACACAGAGAGGATTGATTAAGAAATTGTGGACTCAACGCTACCGGTGTCAACAATAAAATTGTGACTTTCGCCAGAAGCAGACACTAATGTTTTGAAAACATCAGAAGTGTTTTGAGGCAAAATAGATACAGAATTGGTAGAAATATTATCAGTTAACGGTTGAACATTCGAATTAGAATTTACCGTCAAGTGACATGAACGTCTAGACTTACATACCGATTGAATATGACCCACTTTGCCACAGCCGAAGCACTCTGCCTGTCTTTGTGGACATGTTTACCGAGAATGATTGTGTCCACAAGATGCGCATTTCCAAAACTGTTGTAGAACTGAGTTCGCATTGCTTTCTTTTGAGAATTGAACGGGTGGTCTTGGCACACGGAAATCAGTACGCGGTTTGAATGTGTTATATTGTTTCGGTTTTGGATTGTTGCCTTTAGAATAATTGCAGAGAACCTCAGTAGTTTTCGTAACTTGTTTTACATCCTCATACTGTTCACACACTTTACAAATGATCTGTAATCTTTGCTCATGATGCAAGAGAAGTTTCTGTTGTAGCTCTGGCAAGTTAATGCCAGCAATCAACCGATCACGTAGCTGATCCTCTAACTGGATACCGTGCTCACACCTGGCTGCTTGTGTTTGCAATTGTAAGACGAAATCACGAATCGATTGAGATTCAGACCGAATTAACACATTGAACTTGGCTCTTTCAACCGCCACAAAATTCACCGGTATGAAGTGTTGGAGGAGTATTTTATTTAACGTAGGGTAGAAACAATTGATTGGTGACT
Source organism: Paragonimus skrjabini miyazakii (assembly GCA_014338405.1). Classification (NCBI taxonomy): domain Eukaryota; kingdom Metazoa; phylum Platyhelminthes; class Trematoda; order Plagiorchiida; family Troglotrematidae; genus Paragonimus; species Paragonimus skrjabini miyazakii. Next base: position 5,086 of record JTDE01005164.1, read on the forward strand.
CCGAGAAAGCCAAGTTTTTGACAATGGCATAAGCTTTCATGCCGATGAAATTTAGAAAGAAAGCAACCTTCTTCTTCTCATCCAAATCAGATTTTTTGAGGCACCAAATGTCAAACCTCTCCAAGTAACCTTCCACTTCTCGAGCATTGGAATTGGTGGATAGTCGATCCATTTTAGTAACCATTGTGCATATTGTGAAAGCGCGACACCAATTGTTGTGATTAGAATTGAATTAAGTAGGATATCGATCGAACGTATGCGAATCGCAGAACACAATCTGACACATCAACACATAACGCATATTGTCGAATCGTACGTATCACCAAATTGTACAGGATATTGGAATAGTAAAAAATATATAAAAGAGGGAAGCACAGCATGTCAGTCGTGTTCATCACACCATCTTTATGTGGTTCTTGTTCACTAGGCCAAAGCGGTACACTCTAAGTTTGTTGGGATAAACAAAAGCATGACATACTTAATCTGTGTACTTCATGTTTGTAAAAGTCCTCGCGTTACCCTTCGTGTTTCCTCCTATAACTCAAGTCATCTTAGTGTACCGAGCAATAATCTGTCCCTGTTGTTAAACATCCATTTCGACCTATATATTGGCCGTATAAAGTGAATCGATCTCAACGTTCGGTGGTAATCATATGTTGTAAAAACTGTTAGTCAATCTATTTTCACGCTATGCAGTAACAGGTGTTTACTAGCACCATATATTTTATTGAAGAACGAAAATACCATTAACTTCACATAAACATTTCGCCAAAAATTGCAGATTCCATTATTGGTCATAGTTCACACGACCATTTTACAGTCGTTCATTTATTACGTAATTTTGATTTTTATTCTCAGTGTCACGAATATATCCGGCGCGAAAGCATTCCACAACTTATGGATACTCAAAATCCTGTAATGGTTGTTAGATATGCGAGATTTGGAAAATTCCGTCGATTCGGGGCAAGTGACCAGTGTAGAATCAATCGACTCAAAGCCAGCTAGTTACGAATAACGCAACTAGTGAGTAAGGAGCATACAGTCGACCTACGAGGTCAACGTGAGTGCAAACGAATAACAACACTAAACGGTGACAGAGTGGGATGACGAGTGAGGACGCAGCGAGGTCGTACGCACGAGTGCGCGAGGTATTTGTTGGTAGTCATACTCGTTCAGGCAAATGTTTGAGCGCGTACAAAAGTTGGAAACAATGAGTACAAACAGTAATCATAGCTCTAACATAGTTAACAATAAACAAACAGGGTCGCTACACCATATCCTGTCTGAATTTCTTGTCTCCCTCATCCAGATAAACCTTTCTACACTCTTTTTGACGCCATTTACATCAAATAATGGCAAAATCCTTTGACCTATTATGTTGGCGATCCTCAGGTCATTTTTCACCATGACATTGTTCATCAGGTCATACTGTAAGATACAACTAGAAGAGCACACTGAGGTTGTGTCCAAAGATACACTACACAACATGCAGCGGTAATTTGAATACAATTGTATTTTTTGTTCGTCTGACTGTCCGTTGACACAGCACCTTCGTGCACAACGCTGACATAGCGGTCACTTAAATTCAACCCTTGAGCGTCTAGTAGATTTGATCGCGCGTTGCAATGCATCACGTTGTTTAGTGTATTTCGATGTAACCGCGCAGCTTTCTTTTACCACATTTTGAGATACATGGGGACTATGTTTTCTAAAGGTATTTGCATCGTCTAGCATTATGTGCGTTGATGCAGCTCAGCTGAGCGTGGTTCTCGCAGATGCAGCTTGGACAAAGCTTAGTAACATTTTCAACCATGTCGAACGGCTTTTCACTTTTCAAGCTGTGCTTTTCGAAGAGAGATATCCCTGAAAACGTACCTGGTAACATTCGAGTGAAACCACTCAGCATTACGTAACACCTTGTGACATCCCGTTCAAAATGGTCAACGCTTTTCTTAACACCAATGCATATAATGGGCAAAGTTTTGAGGCTTATGAATAATCGCAGAGGATTGATCATGCATAAAGGCATATTGGAAACACATGCGCACAAGAAAGGAAGCTTACAGTCCACATATATTGATCGAAAAATATACGTACATATATATATACATATATATATATATATATATATATATATATATATATATATATATATATATATATATATATATATATATATATATATATATATATATATATATATATATATATGGATCCGTATACATATGTCTGCTCGTAATAGCCTAATCACAGTGATGAACTTTCATACTGTAATTAATGTTATTTTAATTCGGGCGATTTTAGGTAACCGTGCAAAACCTGTGCGTGCTTAGAATAATGGGAAGAACAAAAAAACACTTGAATACCACCAAGCGATGGTATAAACTTCTCGCTTAACCCATTATGCTTTTCTCTGCCCCGAACCCTACAGAAAACCAACTTAGTACTTATTAAATCGCTCTTGGCGACGCGGGGTAATTTACTCAGTTATGCATACTGGACAATTCGAACAACGCCTATACAGATAGTTGAGTTAACAGGACTATCTTCCAAGTCAAAACATCGTCAGAAAATTCGATCGAAAAGGTTGGAATTTATACGGTACTGTTGAGTGAAATTACAATAAAGGTTCTATCTCACTTTGATTGTGAACCAAACGGATACAAAAAGTATCCTGCAAAGGAGTTCACAATAGGGCAACTAAGCATGAGTTCACAAACAGGCGCCAATCAACAGAAAGTGAGCTCAATAAAATAATCGGGTGCAGGTGAAAGTGAGAACAGGTCAAACAATACAAAGGAGGAAGTTTCAACCGATAAGCAATGATGGTTACAAAAATGAAAAAAGCAAACACTTTATATGCAGTTGTGGTACAAAATTCATCATGATCGTTTGCTGCACATAGCAATGACAAATAAAGGCAAATTGGGTATGGGCTTTCTACAAACAAACAAAACATGCCGCAATGTATTCGTCGCCCCGTACCGTACCTAACAAAAGACTACCTATGTGCCAGACGAAACTCAACAGATCCAACAGTAATTGTGTGTGTGTTGAAACCCATCGATTTTAATTCATATGTTGGGTGTATGAGATAGATCGACACAACTATTTAGGGATAAGTTTATACCAGAAAAGACTATCAACTACTTGTCGTACTATGCTCTGACGACTGTTGGTCAATATCATATGTACTTAATTACACAAAAATGCTGACATCGTGTGAACATCCTTGCAGAAAGTTACATATTGCATTGTTCGTCAGTCTACGCGACCGCCTTACATTTTTCAAACTGTCACGTACAAACACGTTTTGTTCCTAATCCCACAAATAAGTAATATGCGAGAAAATACACTACGACGCTCGGACGCTGAAAATTCCGTAATCGTTGGATGTTCCACGAGATCAGCAACGTTCAATCGTTTCAGTAACGAAGTCCACCTCGGATTTCCATCTGATTGTCTGCAAGGCCTCCCATCGTCTTAACAAAGTTAGTTCCACACTTTCCCAATGCACGCAACATTAAATAAAGACGGAATCCTTCGATATCTAGCGTTTCTCATTTTCAACATGACCTGTTATTATTTCAAACATAGCCATTTAAAGAGGAAAAAGGACGCAATTTCACATTTCCTGATCAAACTTTACGTAGCATACCAACTACTTTTTCGGAAGTGTGTGCGTCCAGGTTTTGCAAGTCGCCATTTTCTTTTGTCTAAATACGCCTGTTTTGCTGATGGATTTTCACATTCGCCATGTTGTGCCGTAACTACTTATGCGTATCGTATGGAATTACAGGCATTAATTGCGCGGGTATGAGTAGGTTTGGAGATATATTACGATTGCATTGGAACCTGGAAGAATAAAAAGAATAACCAGCTTTGATGTTGAATCTACTAAATCTACTGAAATACAAGGAGGTGGAAATCGCTTCCAAAAGGCAAGTTTGAATATGGCATAGTAAGTGAAAATTCAGAATTGTATCCACGAAACGGGCATGCACGCCGCATCGCATTATATGGGCTACCCGGTTACATGAGAGACCGGCATTCAGTGTTGGACTACTCAATGACGTAGTTTATCGCAAGTCAATCAGCCAACTGAAACCCTGAAATCATAATTCCCTCAAGCTCGCGCTTGAAAGCATCTGATTTACAGATTGTAACGCTTTCAGCAGGATGAACAGTTCTTGGCACAAGTATAACCAATGAAAGTCTAAAGAAGTCAGATCAACAGCCTTGATAAGTAAGTTTGGTCTGTGGAAACTGCATGTGTGCGGTTTGACAGGAAAACTTGAAAGAGCAAAATGATGTCTCCCTGAGACGTTTATATTTTGTCAAATGAGGGTTTAAAAGTTCTAAGCTCTGAAGATAAGAATGAAAAGAAGTGCTGCGCATTTCACTTGCGGCTGACCTTGGAGCAGCTTGAAGAAAAAGGAAACTACGCCGCACAAGCCGCTTGAATATTAATCAAAAGAAAGCGGCGAACGCTTACAAAAGACAATATGAGGAAGTAGAGTTTATTCTGACTCTCTTGAAACCTGAACAACATGTCCAAACCAGAAAGCGCCCACGTCTAGCGGGTGTTGGTGAAAGTAGTGTAGTAGACAACGAGGTAGGCGTTTGACCATCTTTCACTAACGATTTGAAACGTCTTTCCAGAAGAACAGCCGAAATGCGGTCTCGATAAGCATCAAACTAAAAAAGCGCATTAAGGTTTGGAAACACCGTACTTTTCATTTAATGTCTGGAAATAAGATAAGTACTTAGTTCTAGCCTTAATAGAGACCAATGAAAACGACTAAAGAAATAACGAGAAAAAGCGCGAAGTGGGCTCCAGTCCACTCAGCGACATTCAAAGGCGCGCCAAGCAAAGAAAGTGCCTGCAACGTTCGAGTGAGTTAATCAACGTTCAAGAATATACAAATCAAATAACCTCCAAAAACTAAACAATAGATCAGTCGTAGACAAAGGATTAGCATTAGTTATGTTCGATTACTTCCACAGTTGACGAACGTGGCATTCTGTTTGTAACTCACCCCTTTTAGCAGACGCAACCATAATCATACGTGCAGAACAGGCAAGCAAGAAAACGTGGTTGAAACCGAGATCGCTAGAGAAGCTACACGATTATTGACCTTTAAAGTATGGAACAGAGGCCTTCGGAAATTTTGCATCGCAGTGTTTGGAATCCTAAGCTTCTTGGGAAATAAGAGAAAAGCATGCAGTATATAAATCGATACATTAAATGTTCACTAAGCCAAGTCCAGGAAAAGTATACACAGTTGGCAGTAACAGCATGTACATAGAGGCCACCCGACAAACGAGAAATGAAATGTCTTCATTCGAGCGTGTTATTTCGAAACTCTTACGTTAGGAGTTGACCGATAATTAGGTGCTACCTTCAACCTGTATCTCCTGTTTCACGAAAGATTAATGAATTTTATTGTGGAGAAGGCTGTCGCTGTAGTGGAGATCTACAACTCTTTAATTGGAAACTTCACGAGAATGAATAAAGCAGTTCGACAAAACATTAAAGTAGGTGGACAAACTGCAACGTTGGAAACTAAATCCACGACTATATACTCATTTTCCTGCTGTTGTACAGCAGACCGTGTGAGTCGCGCGACAAGTCGTTTTTCCAGGCACATGAAACAACATCATTCAGCATGACAGGGAAAAGGTTTGTCCAGATCTATCAACGATGTGATCGGTATGAGTTTAGCGGATTCTGATCACCGGGTCGACCCTAGTTAGGGGTTTCCAGTAGCCTGAAGAGTTTCTGTCATTCAACTCAAATTGGTCAGATAACTGATGTTGATCACCATTGAATTGATCGTTATTCCATTACGCAATGTGATTTTGGGTTCACAAAAACCGTATGCAAGCCGGACAGTTACCTTGACCAAAGGTGATACCGTTGGTCTGTATGCTCATCTAAACTGCAATGGATAACATTTGTGACATACTGGTGAGTGGAAGGCCAATCCGCTCTTCACTAAATATTATTAACTGTAGTTTAAGCGGTCGGTCGAGGGGTGCTTAGAATTTCACAACGCTTCCCTAATGGAAAGTTTGCGAGTTTCCAGCTGATAGGTGCTGTTTCATGATAGTTGGAAAGCTAAGCGAGGCAGCAGGCTGTGCAGCCGCTCGAGGTCAAGCCTTGTGAAATATATCGTCGATTCCGAGTGAGCTGCTCTTTAGACGCTCGAGTTTACTCGAAATCGCCGTTGAGGAACCATACACAGTGCTAGTTTTATCAACTCTAGAATCCGGATGAACCTGAAAATATAAAGGCGATTGAGCAGAAATATTGCTTTTGACCACAGTAAAAACACTATTTACTTCGGTATCTAAGCGGGCAAGGTCTGACGATGATGAGGGTTGGGGTATCCAAGTGTGTTCTTACGGGTTGACGTAATTCGGGAAGGCCTATTTGGAGTTTTGACAGAGCGCTCGGATAGATGTTGGTGGTAGTGTTGAAGGTCCTGGCAGATGTGGGAGGTACGTTGATTTCATATGACAGCTTGTCTGCTGGCCACTTCCTGAACCCGATAGCAGGTAGCACTTCTAGAAATGCAGTTTATTGGTGATAGTTTTGAGAATGTGACGATATGAATAATCTGGAGGTTTATTTCGCTTCGTGGTAGCCTGTGGTCTGAACTCATCAACGGTTGTGGATATAATGGCTGGTAGCTTTTTGTAGAGGTCATCCTCTGACCGACAGAGGGTGAAGTGTTCCTAAAACTACGCTGTCAAATAGCCACATCCACCTTGCGAAAGTGTCCGCGGTCACCAACCACTTAGCAGATAGAACTGGTGCTGTAGATAAAGCAGAAAAATGACCACCTGTTCAACTCGTCTGGGTGGTACTGTGATTTCAATAACTGAGCTATTGTGTTAGTGTAATCCAGTGGGTACCGGCTAGCTAGGGAATTCTGGGTTGTGCTCCATAAAATGGAATTCTCCAGCTACTTGCAGAAACAAACGGACTCAGATTTCTCCGGAGCCTGCATATCAGAAAACTGGAAAAGTAATTTTTTCATTTGAAGTCAATCCTAATGGTGATATGGGAAAGGTTCGAAGTGAATATAACATCCGGCCAAAGTAATATGAGGTCATCTACTTTGCTACCAGAAAATGAGAAACAACAGTACACACTCATTTGCCAACGATCAGAATGGTTTAAGCAAGACGAAAATACCAAAATTTTCTAGGGAATTAGCAGTCAGACGTGACTCATCAGGAGGGTCTGAGAAGTGTGGACCTAAAGATACGACCTTCCTGCTTGCACATCCAGTGATGATTGACTTGGTATTGGCCCGCTGCCGGGTGATACGGACTGATGACCTTATTCAAGGACATGATCGTGATTTAAAATGGATCACTGCGAGGGTTCCGTACATGGGTGAATAGAAGCAATGAGTTTATGGCGTAGTGTATGAGTCTAGGGATTTACTTCAGAGATCAACCACCACCGTCGATCGCCCGCCAAAACATACAAGAAGGCACGGACCTGACAAGATACACGAGTAGATGAGGACACACCAGCCACAGCATATGAACGAGTGCCCCAAAGAAACAAGCCGAAATGATATAGGTGACGTTTTTACTAATCACCTGCACCGTCAGAAGTTTAGTTTCAACAATAAATCCGAAGCTCAGGGAGCGCCTAGGCCTGCTGATATCCTGGTGCTTGAGAGATGTGATACGGACGTTCTGACGGTGAAATCCACTTTCTAAGCAATCACCAGGGAGGAATAGAAGAATAGAAGACTTGGAGAGAAACCTATGACTTACAATTGACTGAAATGAAAAGTGAAAATCATTTTCGAATCCCACACAAAATGGAAAACGGGTTAATATGGCACATGCCTAACTCATGACCAAATATACCCATACCTCAGGCCTGCACTGTCTCTGTAGATGGCTCATTTCCTGAATTGTCTACCCGCTTGTTGAGGAGGTTTATTAACCAGTCGTTATGGATGCCTTTTTCTCAGTAGCGGCCCTGTGGTATCAACCAAACTGCCTAGATAACTCGGATCAGTGTGGTGAGCAAGTTTATGTAATTCATTACGATTTTTATCACTCTCCTTCTTTTTTCAGCTGCCACAGACAGCCTTGGTAGTTTGGACGCATCATACATCATATCGTGCGTGTGGCGAGAAATTCAGCTTTCAGAAGACGTCAGTTTATTTGAGATACGGTGGTCAATCTTCAGCACAATATTCCAAATGAGAGTAAAATTCCATCGATTATAACGAAAATAATCCCAATAGACCTAGGTTGGTGATCGCGGATTTCAGTGTTCTTGGCAGCAGTCACTGTATATTGGACAGGTATGGTAGGCCTAAACACATCTAGTTGCGTTGATCTTTCGTTTGCTGCCAGATCTATTGTCTCTCCTATTGCTACAGTGAAGTAAGGTTAATTCTGATGGTATTGCACGATATATGACTATTCAGGACTTCAAACGGTTAGTACTACATCAGTGTTGCAGATTATGGGGCGGAGACTGGTCAGGACTGAAATGACCTATCCTGGCGGGTTGTTCTAACAACAGGCCACTAGGACGACACGCAGCTGTTGCCGACTAAACAGGCAACAACGTTAATGCTGGAAGCATAAACCATCCGATAATTTTGTCGGGTGTCCATATCTGACTGAGACAAAAATGCAGGGGTATCTGGAGTCAAATGAATACTTTTGGTGGAGTGCGATAGACCCATGCCTCCGCCGAAAATTTAGGTTAGACAAAATCTAACCTTTAAGTGTGTTTTGTTTATTTCGGTCCTTGAGGCCCGTCACTCGTTTAAAACCCAGCGCAGAGACTGATTAAGTAATGTAACGTCCTTCCACAGATAAGAGAACAAGTTCCAATGCACCATTTCATCAACTTACGTACCAGTGTGGAATAAAGGGGAATAAATATTCGTTGGTTTAACACAGCCAATTCGAGAAATTGATGAATAGGGCTCATAGAATCTCACTTCGGGATGTTTCGGAGAATATTGTGTAATTTCACTCTTTAATGAGAAGAGTCAGGTGGTCGCATACAAATCTGTTTCATTCCACCACGTAACGCCACTAACGACGCACTCCTTCATTGTGAACTGTCCTGACACTCGCTTGCAGGTGTTATAACAGGGACTACCAGTGCAGTCATGATTAAATCGTGATATGGATTGCGGAATACGTTTGTCCAAAAGAAGATCTAGTTTCATTTGGGTAGAAAAGCAAACAGTGTCTAAACATAGGGTGAAATAAGGATGATGACTGTAATGAATAGCATTTTTCGATAGTCACCTCTACTTGTAAATTTTTGAAGATTTCGCTTTTTTACCTACCTTGTTTCAGTCAGGCAACTGATTTGCAATATCCGTCTCGGGGCTAAAAATACAACTCGCTGTGTACCTCGTTATATACGTGACAAAATAATTATTGAGAGAAAAAGCGAAAGTGTTTTAAATGGACAACTATCGTATCACTACGGTAGTGAAGACAACAAATAAACTACAATAAACCTTGATACAAATTAACGAGGAATCATGGTCTAGACTCAACAATGACGAACAATGGTCATGGGACGTCCAGTGGTATTGGGAAATTATTCGAAGTATTCCAAACGTAATTCATACTTCAAGACACTGGAACCAAAATTTACTTCGACAGTGGAATGCTTTAGCTGACTGGCGATCACCAGCGTTACTGGAAGAACCAATCTGCATCCGTCGCAGAGTTTATCTAGAAGTGTCGTGCTCCCATGGTTTATCAAATCAAAACAATAATGTACAGTGTTATCTGTTGCAGCAGTTGCACAATGTTAGCAAAATGCAGTATGAAACAATGAAAATACCACATGGCTTCCTCAGGCAATATTCAAAAAAGAGGTATCTCACCTACTTGACGACGGTAAACGAACTTATCCGAATTTTTACCCACACGGAGTGAAGGGTCATCGGTTAATTACGTTAATTTACCTAATTTAATGAGAGAACAATAAGAACCGTTTAGTCTAAGCACATATAAGTGCAGGTTTTGTTCGATGGATGGGGTGATTGAAACTTCAATTAAGTCCTGTAGAACAACGTTTCGGTGAGAAGAAGCTTTTTGGATAGAGTGTTCGTCGACATGGAAACCAGCCCTGTTGGTGATCTAATTTCAGTGTGGACTAGGAGATAAGCTGGATGTGCCCTTTGAAAGAAGACGCGGCTGGCGTTTAAAGGATCGTTCACGATACGAACCATTAAGGTTAGGTGCCTTCCTAGACCCTGAATGTAACAGGAAAAGCTTCATAGTAGTTACGTTGTGGTAGTTGAGAATACATAATAGTAGCTGGAAAATCTAAATGAAAATCAAAATTCCGACTACACATCAATAGTCGAAATACCGCTCAACAAGAAAATGATTTCTGTGATTTCAACTCCGAGGGAAATCCTACTCGAGAGGTCATCAATTGGAATTAATAGAGAGTAACTGTGTCTCTACCAGAGGAGATTGGGTAGCCTGATCACTACTCACAAGTGACAGTGGTTGAGTGTTCACATGTGATAATGCGGTCGTGCCCAAGGTGAGGTCAATGGCTCAGTTGCCAACACGGTTGCTGCATGAAAGCATGGCTGCCGGAATTCATGTCCCACTGGTGACAAGGATATGCAATATCGACGACATTTAACGATAGCAAAACTCGAGTCTAGTGCTTCTGCCATTCGAAAGAGGCTGACTGAGAAATCTATGAAAATGCGACAGTCGCGATCAACCGGGGGTTGTATCAACTGAAATATGCATTTCCCGCGATGTCCGTTGATGTAAATAACTACACAATCCAAACCGAACCGCATTGTGTACGATTCTCACAAAGCTGCCCGTTCTCTGCATGTCTTTCAAAATAGCTGAGTTAGTTTTCCAAGAAATTTTTTCTAAATACTGGTGATGATAATACATCTGCTTTTTGCATTTTAGTGTGATTGATCCCAAGCTTTTGTCTACCAAATTCACCAGTGTGTCTTCACGTCCTTAGTGGTTAGGTGAGGACTGCTACAGTCTTCGGAATCGCATCTTCATTGTACAAGTGTGATAGGAATGCTCCTTGAGTATTTGCAGATTGTAGACGAAGATAAAAATGTTCCAGTAGTGTCAATCTATGGCTAATTTGTTCGCCGAAGTATGCCATCCAGATGTTTAGTGATGTTACTCGTCAATATGACATTACGGATGTAGTTTAATTCTAAATGTGACATTTACACTAAGTTCCAGCGAATTCTGAAAAATATCCCGTTTTTCATTCGCAAATGGCAGTATCTAGAAGTCCGAGATACGTTCTAATACGATCGAAACATTCCTGACAGTACATTTATACTTTATTGCTTGAAAGTCTCACTTAGGCTCGATCTGTCTGTTGATTTAACCAAGCGATTGTTGCTTGAATTTCAGATGGCCAGGTCGAGGTGTTGAGTAAGTCAAAAATCTCAAGCGTGATCACAACTTAATAATAATCGACTGTCATTTGTGGTGTTTAGTTTCAATATTACAAACGGTTGTTTCTGTCAGTGTTTGCAACCAATAAACTCGGATAAATCACACTTACTTCTCACTGGGGTTCTGGGGCAGCTGACCCAAACAGCATTTCCGGTAGAATTTAGTCAAAAAGTCACTATTGACTTGTACGATTGTCATCTTCAAAAGAACAAGGATTCTTTAATAGGATCGGCTCCGTAGGATATGAAATACTGTATTAAACGTCGGACGTCAGATGAAAAATGGCTGTTATCCAGTTAATCCTTTTTACGTCGAAGTGAATGCAGTGGCCATGCAAGGAAAATATATCTAATATAGTATATACACAATGCGTAAATGTGTAATACGATCTGGGCTAAATCGCTCGTTTGCACGCAATCAAAAATTCCCTCAGGGTTGATCCGGACGATAGGAAAGGATGATGGAAACACTCGGAAGCTCTGCGGTAGCAATGGAGACTTTAGAAAATCAATGCCTGCCCACCTCAAATACAAATCAAACAGATAGTCGAGTTATTCAGCAGAAAAAGCATCTAAAATTGGAAAACCAAAACATGACTTCACAAATTGGGCACCACTCAACGGAAAATTAACGCATTTGCACAATTAGATATAGATGAAAATAAGAGCATGTAAAACAATAGCAGACAGTAAAGTTTCAGTAGATTGATAGTGATGGCTGTGAATGATAGTCAAACTCTTGGGTGAGATCGTGTTAACCAGTTCCACATTTTTGTCCAACGCAACTAACAACGGACGAGGCAAACACGAATTTATGTTCAACTGTCTACAACCTAATCAAGTAAATTCAAACGAATTCAACATTCAGTTTTGCACCAGTCACGGAAGGTTGAATTTCGAAGATTGCAACAGCGGGCATCCAAACCAGTCCAACTTGATAAAGATTTCAATGTATCACTTAATATTAGTATAGTTGTTACGAACCAATTAATAAAACATTGGAGATACAAAAACAAGTAGCATGGATACACGATTGACAAACATGCATTATCATAGCTCTTATCATGAAAATTCAGATCTGCCATGAAAATGGTATTTGCAGTAATCAGTCGAATTTTCGCGCGAATGAAGTTGTAGTGCCTAGGTAGATAAGTCTGGTGTTTGATTGTTTTGTTCGAAAGTTTTATGATCAAAGCTATGAAACATATTTTTGTGAAAAAGCTGCTATAAAGGATAGTGATTATGAAACCGTCTTGAACGTCTACACCAAAATCACGGTCGTGAACAATATTAGACGTTGCGGAAACAAAAAAGCAGTTATTAATCACAATGCTTGACGAAGTTGACAGTTACAAACAGTTGATGCATTTACCGCAGCACATAAAACTGCAAGTCTTCAAGTTCTTCCCACGTCTCGAAAATGATATAGTCAGGCTCAACTCTTCTTGGTAACGTTTGGTTGTGTTTCAGTGTTTCGACACGTACAGCGTTACAACTAACGGGGTGTCGAACAGTATTAGAGATGTTTCTGTGTTTCGTTTTTATCCGCAGTGAGGAAATGTCCTACTTCAGTTGATTGTTAATTATTGGTACGCAAACACCAAATTTTTCAAACACTGTAGCTACCAGCGATTACCACCAATCTTCAGCATGTAAACACCTCGATAGTTTCACAATTGTCCACATTTGACTAACACCAAATTTTCCGAGTCTCCCTCAATTGTCATTAAACATATGTAGTTTTTTGTATCATCCATGATAAAATCCTGTCTTTTATTGCAGTTTCAAGAACTTCAAATCAAAAACGTGGATTAAACAATGTATACTGAACAAGTGGATATCAAAACCATGGAAAACTGTTCACAATACTGAACATTTCTAGTACTGTTTTTAACCCAACCTCTGTGAATTATCCGCAATCCAAACGTAGGCCAGCTTGACAAGGTTACATTCAAATGAACGTGTGATTTGCTGACTTGATTTACTAATTCGGTACATCGGAGGATTATGTCTTTTTAGCATTCCGAGCACCGTAGGCGGGTGAGCAGAAATTTACTATCACTAGAAGTGAACAAAACTAGCTGTATGAGAGGAAGTGGTAGACCATCAACTGCTGTAATAAAAACATGCCTTCTAACCACTCCAGTTACTTAGTTTAACACATTTCTAAGAGCAATATCTGAAGTTTTCTGCTTTCAGTCAAATGAATCGACGAGGGTTTGGGCAGAAAGAAGTAACCATGGAATTAGGCAAAAGAAACCCCCACGGGTGTCATTATTTAAGTGCAAAAGGCAACCTTCCACATTGGTCCATCCCACAACAGGACGTGAACAATAACAGCCTAAGTAAACAAATGTTTCTTTACAAACTTATCACTTACAATACCGCATTTTGAAAGCATAGTTCTTGCCGACAAAAGGAATAGTTTGTTCAACTTTACTAAAGATCAGGTTTCGATTATTATCGATTACATCTTACTCAAAAGTTTGTATCCTGTAGTTCGATGGTTTCCGTGGTTTCGGTTCCAAGCCAGACAAACTTATCACCTGGATCCAGTCATATTTTCCTTTATATTGATCAGAGGGTTTCAACACTAACCTTGAAGATAGTGCGCAGCACGTTTCCTAAAGATTAGAGCACTTCCCATGGAGGATTAAAAATCAATCATATTTCACACAATCTGCTATCAAATAGTGCATTGCCTACCACTTGAGAGGCAGAATGAACAG
>JTDE01005164.1:30231-48916 GCA_014338405.1 Paragonimus skrjabini miyazakii
GCAATCAAAAATTCCCTCAGGGTTGATCCGGACGATAGGAAAGGATGATGGAAACACTCGGAAGCTCTGCGGTAGCAATGGAGACTTTAGAAAATCAATGCCTGCCCACCTCAAATACAAATCAAACAGATAGTCGAGTTATTCAGCAGAAAAAGCATCTAAAATTGGAAAACCAAAACATGACTTCACAAATTGGGCACCACTCAACGGAAAATTAACGCATTTGCACAATTAGATATAGATGAAAATAAGAGCATGTAAAACAATAGCAGACAATACAGTTTCAGTAGATTGATAGTGATGGCTGTGAATGATAGTCAAACTCTTGGGTGAGATCGTGTTAACCAGTTCCACATTTTTGTCCAACGCAATTAACAACAAACGAGGCAAACACGAATTTATGTTCAACTTTCTACAACCTAATCACGTAAATTCAAACGAATTCAACATTCAGTTTTGCACCAGTCACGGAAGGTTGAATTTCGAAGATTGCAACAGCGGGCATCAAAACCATCCCGATTTGCTCTACAAAATATCCACGGGGGCCTCCAGAGACTAGCAACGGTGATGACCAATTAACGGTTCATCTATCAGTGTTAATTTCTGTTGTGAATTATCAGTTTACTCAACAAGCTCAAATGATCTTGTGGTCTTTTCATTACAGCCTGTTTCACGTGATTACTTTACGTTGAAGTTGCAGTGGTTACATTGTCCTTCAGTCAAGCACCTCGATAAACAGATATGTCAGAAAAAAGAATAGAGTTTCCGTCTAGAAAACCAAGTAGGATAATGAACCGCTTACACTGTTAAGATTTGAGGCTTCCTTCCAACACTTTGTAGACTTCCGACAGAGTCGCCTTACCGATCAAACAAAATCAATCTGGCAAAATAAATGACAAATCACTAGGTTTCAGAATCGTGGTATTTTGAAGATAATCACCTATTGATTATCACATATTAATCGTTAATTGATTCACGATGCATATCGGCCACACACGAACATCATAAATGCAGTAGTGAACTAGTGGTTTCGCAATGAGTAGGACACACCTACGTGAATACCGAGAGCATGGGAGCAAATGTACACAACCGTACTGCTTGTATTCGTCTTCAGTTATAATCACCCTAAACAAAACAGAGTAGTCCAACCTAGTTTGCTTAAGTTAATATCTATCAGCAGACACCCGAATTATTGCAGTCATTATGGGTTAGAAATTGATAAATTACACACATAGTACTCAGTGATCACCCGCATGACAGTCGTCATTTTTGCTCGATGCGCGTATATTTTTCCGGATGGATGCAAGTGTATGCGTGACGTCCATATGACTTTCTGTATAAAAATAGCACTCAACTGTATCGTTTGATGTTGAAATGACAAATTTTTAACCTTTATATCAACACCTTTAATTGATTTGCCTCGGAGACATAATAAGCCGTTTAGTTGTACGGGTTACAATTGAGACTGCCCGATGATACTTCTCCTATAAGTGGAGTTAGCCCTGGAGGATTTTAGGCTAACTGAACTAGTCATTTACTTCTGACTTGGTCCAACTCTGACTGCACACTGGATCCACTTTTATCGGATCCAGTTTGCATGCAAGACTTTATTATACAATCCTGACTAACAAAGCATCGCAGGTTGCTAAACCTTTTACCTGTTTGAGCTAAGTATGAAGTCCTGATACCAAACAGTCCAAACGGAAGTAAAGAAGCACGGCGGAATCCTTAACTGCTAGTACAGTGGGAAACGATGGCGTTTGAGAGCTGTCCCTCGATTGCAACGTGTGACAGAGTAGATCGACTTAGAAGCGACACCCACACTGACGCTGTGATCCGTGCCCACTACGTGAGTCAAAATCTCGGTATGATAAAGATCTGAACATGACTTCAGAACTGACGTTTGTCAGTTATTACATTTTACGTCAAGCCTAAGATATTCCAACCATCGAACACCCGTATGTCTAAACCGACAGTTTTGTATTGCCTATCCTTCTAAGACAAATATACAACGACTTGGGCACTAATAGTCCTCCTCGTTGTAAGACGAAATCCAACTTGTGCAGTTAGAAGGGAAGTTCGCCTATGACGTATATCGCTCAGTTGATGATTTCAAGTGACAGTTAATGTTAATAATCAGCAACAGCACGTTGTACTGCAAAATTTCCAAATCTGAGTGAGACGGACGTTCACCTCCTACACTTAAACAGATGCATCCAATAGATATCAGCTCTTTACCTGGAAACTCAAAGTCCACGGACCATTTCCAGAAATCTGAACTTGAGACATTTACCCGGCATTTATCCTGATCGGTTCTTGCAGTTGTAGGTAGTACTTAACGATTTCTATGGAAATAAATAATTAGAAGTACTTAACGTGACCACCCCGAACCGACTGGTTACATCATAAGTCACGTATACGTTCCACCAATTATCCACAAGCCGTAACGGTCATCCAGACCTCCTCTCACTACTTACAATTAACCTAAACATACAACAGAAAAGTAAGCAGCATAACGGCTTGCATCCGTTTGTCAGCATTTTTCTATCTATTACCGAAGTTACCGCTTCGACTTTGGTGTCAGGTTAGAAATTACAGATATTTGTGCAGGATATATGTGTTACCTAGACAGCTTCTCACTGCTCGCATTGCTAGGAGAAATTAATTTAGTTTACACCTGAATACACTAACATCAATGCTTAAAGAGCTTCTACTATGCTGTCTGTTCACCAAATAATTCACGTTTGAAAGCTAATAGACAGAACGGCGATGGGATGTACACTGGATCTATCACTATCCAATGTCTTACTAGGAAAACTACAAGGCGAAATAAAATAATATGGTCAAAATTGTTTCTTTCGTCAATACAAACTTCATATCTTTGCGCAGTTTACCTCATGTATTAACAAGTGCTGTGTAACCACTTAATCAAATGTATCACCATGTCACATTAAGTTTTCAGACACTATCAGATAATGCCATTTCATCCGTAGATGTATTCGTGAGAAAGCGTCCGGAGGGTACCTAATAATGTCTAATTGATCACTGAGAACCATACATATTTAGAAGCGTTCAGTTGTTGGAACAAAATTTCAGCATGTTGAAAAATGAATTGAGAATAACACAGCGTTACGAGCAAGTTGTAACACTGCACGTTTCAACCACCTCGGGTGGCCTTTCTCAGAGGTGTTGTGATCTTATCCCATCCACCAATAACATGTTAGACTCGACGCTCGAACTGTTTGACCTCATTCGTACTAAATTTGGTGCGGATCACTTGCAGAAGTTTGGCTTAGTTTGATTCTACTACTCATAAGTGATATTGTGATAGAGAAACTCAAGGGACCACCTTGTCGAACCCATAGAAGGACACTCTCGATGACAATATTACGTGAAGGATTCACCATTCCGCCTGATTAATTCACCCCTGAAAATCAACTTGTCTTTCCTCCACCACGCCACGCCGTTGTACAACGGACTATGTGCGTTGGAAGACTGGATGTTTGATCAGCCCAATCAAAAGGAAGTTGCCAGGCTCGGGATAGATTTTCCTATGGACCTTAACAATGCATTAGCTGCGCATTTTGCAAATATATATCACGGCGTTGACACCAAACAAGCTATCCATTCAGGCTACAAATTTCTGACCAACCTACCAAGCTGATCAGATAACGAAAGCCTGCTGACTCTTAAAGTGCTTCCGAAAACCGTGGTAAGACCAACGGACAACAAATTTAGTACAGATTCTTCTTTGCAAATGCTTGATCACTGCTTGCTCACCGTGTTTAGTGGTTCGACATAATTATATTTTACAATTCATACGTAGTAAGGTTGGACTAAGTAGACGTTGATGAATACACATTGACCAAGAAAACAAAAACTTTGCCGGATGGAAGACTTTGTACCTTCAATTATCCTTGGAACACTTTCTGTTTGTGTATGTCGTACTGCCACCGAAAAGTAGCCCTGTTTTGTGCACTCGAACAACCAGGAACAGGTGAACCACGAAAACCATGGACAAGAAACATCTATGACTCGCCAAAGTAAAACAAAGACGAGTGTATGGTTAGGTCACAAACGTTACTGTTTGTTGTAAAGTGAAAGTGGAGCCAGAACAAAAGTCGATCTATGTTAGTGATGAATAACGGAGCTTTAGCTATATAGAGGTCCTTTTATCTCAATCAACTGTTGGCTGCCACACTCAAGAATCTGAAAACAGTATCGTGTCAAATACAAATTTTTAACAAAAGGGGCGATGGTATGCATGTCTTTTTAACTGTGAAAGAACGATGTTGTACTTTGTTGGCGCAAAGCCCATTCCACCTCGTGAAACTTTGAGGGAATCTTACGAGCTTGTCAAACGATTTGCGGACGTGGCGTGCACTGTCAGCAAATGAGCCAATATCACATGTTTAGTCTGCGACTGTGCTTTTGTCTCTCAGAGGACGTCAGAATTTGAAGTCAAATCTATAAATGTATGTAGTAAAATGCTGATATTACTATTTGCAGTCGATTTCAGCTTGTTCTCTTAAACATTGCACTGAACAACGCTCATTTAACAAGCGGAGCTGAAAGAACGACAAAAGTTTGGCATAAAACCGTATCAGTTTGTTCCATTAAACCTCCACCAATAGCCACTTAGAATATACTCCCTTTTACCATGGGGCAACTCCGAAACACTTAGCTAAGTATCTGTGTTGACAAAGGGATTGAGTGAGTCTAAAGTAGCACAACTAGGATTGCTGATTGTCCGTTAGTAAAATAGACTGTGCTATTTCTGGTAACTCCTTGAGTTAAAACTTTCTGATTATTGTTCAAAACACTATTTGGGATAAAGAATTTACAACTCCTTCACAGCAATTTATTACAGACTTTTTACTATTCGGACTTTACTACCTTTTACTGTTCATAGAGTTCCGGCTGAAGTTATCGGACCAAACTGACGATAAACAACGTGGGGGTTGGAGTGGATTTCTGAAAGATTGGGAAGTTCCCCACAAGGACATTACAGACCTGTGTTTTAGGGTGAGTTACAAAGTGTGCTGCCAGTAAACAATACATAAAAACTACCTCGGATGCAAAATATAGAGGGATAGCCTGAAAATATTTCATAACATTATGACCCAACATGTCACCTAAGTAGTTAACAGAATGTGACCTAAGGAGGGATTATTTTTGACTTGATTTTTGGGATACCTATTACCAATCTACTGGATGGTCGTCTCCTCAGAATTGCAAAATAAAACAGTAATACATTTGCGGATTTTAGGCTAAAAAGACCATGCTGTAAATCGCCTAGTCAATTCTGTAAGACCATTCTACAGGGCACAACTGCACAAAGTTTTCCACGAAAATGCGCACGAGACTCGCATAAAAGACAAATGGAAAAAGTGCGTATTGGAAAACACAATGATGTGCATGTAATGGGTTGGAATTCGGTACGAATATGATGCTTGCGGTTCTCGATCAGCCAACAAATATTTCTGCACGAAATGACATCTATGAATTGAAGGGGTATCCCCCATAGTTTTGTCACGGCATTTCATTCAATTTCATTCAATTACATTCAATTTCAATGCTAGCAGCTGTCTGAGCAAGCGGGCTGGCAAACTGGATGAGGGTGATGACAATTATGGTCCGACTATTTAACAATATTCTGTCCGAAATCTGGGCCGTAAACGATAGACTTTCTAATATGCGATGGTCTGCTTTCTCTTTGCTTTAACACTGTCGTAAATTGACTGTTCAACCACGAAAGTCATAGTTGTTTTCGAATGGAACGCTTTTGCTCATTGCGGAGCACTGGCTGATGCAATCTGTTGTCGAGAATTTATTTCATATCAAATTTGGGGCCGAACTGCTTCCACATTTTTCTTCTGCAAACACCTATCAAAATTATATCGCTGGACTGCTAAAGATAATTACGGATGACATGGGTACCAAGTTTTTCACTTGTGGGACTTCACTTAAGGAAGGCTACTCATCAAAGTTCGCTGATTCAAGAGTTATTGCAGATGTTATCTAACACAGGAAGTCCGAAATCCATTGAGTGATAACCGATGCAAGCCTACATCGTTATTTATGCACTGCTAATAGATAACGATTCAAGAAACCCGTTACACCACTATATTGTTGATGTTATGTTTACCTAGATACTTTCTGATCATGCATATTTTGTTTTATTCGAAAAACGATGGGTTAGAGAAGAACATTCTTTGAATGCTAGTCAACAAAATGATTTTATTAATGTATTCGGCGACTCCGAGTTTAACCGGAGACCAGCATATTGAACAGAATTAATATGAGATTACTGGAGCGATTATGATTTGTTCTGTTTCTGACTTGTTGAACCATTGGATAACCTTTAACAAGTACACGAAAAATGAGTAAATGTGTACGTTGTGAAGTGTTAACGCTTCGTTTACCGCCGTCAAAGCAAAACGTGAGAAACATATAGATCAGACCAACAGCGATAGACGAGGAATAGGCATGCATGTATTCAATCAATGAAGTACTACAGTAAAAGTATTACGAAATTTATATGAGTTGCAATCACGGTTTATCAGTTTTGTCCACACAACACTGAGTGGTGACTTGGAATAAGCAGAGTCTTCATAAAGGTCAGTAGATTTACGTTGTGAACGTTTTGTCACGTATTGAACCGGTTAAACGTGTCTTATTCGTCGATTGATGTCATGTGCTTGGTACTCGAGGTTGTAACGTTTCGAGCACCGTGTCCTTTGTTTTGAGATTTATTCCCCATCTGTCGTGTTGGCCATTTTGCTACGTGTTTTGCCACCTGCTGCAACAGCTACCAAACTGTTCTCGTAATATTGGTGTCAGTACAATCGTGAATAAACCAGTGATGGGCAGGACGTTCAGATAAACTGCGTTAGTCTATATGTAACCTTGGTCTATTGGCAGTCCGGGCTGATCGGCAACGTACAAAAGCACACGTAAGAGATAAGGTAGATTGCAATATGTGCTTGACATTTGTCAGATAATTAGCCATAAATTGTGGAACTAGACCTATAATTCTGATATGTCTGAACTGGCTTATTGTAGTTATTCAACATATGCTGAATTTCTGTGAATGTTTTTGACTTCCGCTTGCTAGTGTTGGTTTATTAGCATTTCCTTCTCCTCTTACATGTTATCAGACTCACGAATGAGTCAAATTCTATTCCATGAGGTTTTGTAGATCATATTTGTATGCAGTTGGAAGAATATTGGAAAATTGAATAGATTACCATTTCTACCATGCTTCATGAAAGGACGAAAATTATGAAGTATCGTGTTTGCATCTCGTGGTGAGCACATACAAAATGACAAATCTTTTTCGAATCATATTTGTGAGGTAAACTGAGATTGAGAAGAATATTACGAAATGTTTGAAAGTAAGTCAAAGTGTTCAGCATCGATAACATTTAAAATCTTACCAGTGTGTCGTCCACACAGTGGCGCCTTGAAAATATGATTTGAGATTTGACGCTCAATTATCCTCAGGAAGGTGTTTGCCCAACGAGCGTAAAGAGCTGTACCTTGCAACACCACCCATTTGTAAGTAAGCACGGACCCAAGATTCGAACTTTGTGCTTATGGTGCGCCGTAGAATGTAACACCTGAATTGTGTTGGTTGAAAACGCGCTGACGGGAAACAAGCTATCTACTAGTTCACAAGCAACGTTACCACAGGTCAAATAACTTCTGCACAAAATGTGCATCAAACGGAACTTCTCAGACGATGGAAAATGCTGTCCGCGGACGGTCAGCTTCGACTGGCTCATTTATTGACTCTTTCCTGTTTGCAGGTGAAAATTATTCTGTCAAAAGTTGCTCATTTTGTAACGGTGAAGCCCATGGAACTATTATTCGTTCTCATTTGTTTGAGAAACTCACAACTATTTGCGGGTTTTATTATACTGAGTCTGTTTTACTAAAATATTCTCGACGAGGCCCATCACAACGACCTTTCCTTTGTCATTGTCTGTGGTAATTCTGCTGCCACCCTGTTTTCTAACAATGCATGAAGCTCGTTTGACCGCACCTTTTGAGAAATGTATGTCGTCTTTTACTTAGCTGGATTGGAGTTTTTCTCAATCTGTTGAGTAAAATATCATATTCCATTGTTTTCCAATGTCTCTTGTATGTTATATTTACCCGAGCACAGTAACGTACTTTTTTAAGCCTTTGTCTGTTTCGCAAGTCAATAGGATTATATCGAAAATTTTGCTGTCCGTCGCCTTATCTAGAACAGTTCTCCATATAGCCTCAACTATTAGGTGGTTTACGTTTTCTGTTTGTATCTCGATAGTACGCAATAAACGAAACATTCCTTTGAACTGAGCTCTGACAAACGACAAACTTTCTAGTATTATCCTGATAATTCACATATGTATTGCAAAACTCACTGATGTTTATCAGCTTCGTTTTTTAGATGACTGTCAAAATACATTTACATTTCGCCAATATGTGTATTTATCTACTTTTTATGTCATGTTTATATTTCCGAAGCAAGCCAAATAAGCGCTGTAGTTAACGTTGCTTGAATGATACCAAGGTCACCGTGTGGTCTTTTACTTTGCCAGTGTATGTAATACGAGATGTATCATTTCAGTTTTGTTTGAATTATCAAATATTACGAATCGGCTTCAATAATTAACATAAAAGTATGGGCAGATGTGCAATTATGACATGTTTTACGGATTATGACCAAATGCTTCAGGTGAGCTAAACAATAGATTATGTTGAAGTGCTTATTAGCAGGTTAACTGCGTTGTCGAATTCCCGTTATCGAATTCCTGTAATCTAATTTCGGTCACATATCGGTTACGCAGATGATAGAAAGCGATCAAGTAGTAACTTTGTTGTCAAATTCTGCAAGACCATTTACCGATTACTGATGAGTAGCATGTGATATATTTTTTATAGAGATTGGACATCACCAACAATTGATCGCAACTGTCGCATTCCAACAGACTGTTCAGCCAGCCACTTTCGAAAAACTCACGACTCAAATTTCCCTCTCATTAGAGCTCCTCAATAGTAGGTGAACAACATACAACTGAGTTCATCCGTATACGAACCCGCCAGATCAGCACCTGTAAAGACAAACTACGGTTGCAAAATGAGTTAGCCAAAGTCACATGCAACAGTTTTTTAAACAATTCATGGTACTGCCAAACACTAAATTACCGTTTCAAACTGACCGGATAAAATCTATTGATATTCCTTTGATCGTTTTGCTCAAATTCAAAGTACGTGCATCTCTCCTGGTCACCTTGTAGATACCCACAGCGCTCAAGGCAGCAAGCAAACTTTACTCGTCAGCTCTGTTGACGTGTTCACAATCTCCTCCTGCAGAAATTGCCATTTATAATACCACGGTAGATTTGTACTTCTATCGGGAACTGTACATGAACTATTCGATAAACTTGCACTGCATTACACAACTGGCAAATGAACTAGCAGAGCTACTCAATTCACCGCCCAAACGTCAAAATGTGCAAACAATTACTGTTGAGGGTGAGTATAGAATGTGTACTTTTCGCTGATTTTAATTATCATATAGCACACAAGTTTTGGTATGCGTTTTTTTGCAATAAAGTATTCTTACGTAATTCATACAAAAAGGTCTTAAGTCTGACAATCATAGATATATAAGTTGACCACACATACACAACTGGACCCAAAAGTTGCATGTCAGAAACGTCTCATGATGAAATGTGTTTCAATAGTGTGTCTACAGCCTGATCCGCTCGAAAATACCTTATGAAGTCATGAGAACGACGAAAAAGTGAACAAGATTTGTTTTCTGCGTTAGATCATCAGGCTGCTTACAACACAATAAATACGATAACAGTAACGGGGATGAGTCAGAAAAACGGTTGACAGAGGTTATTGACAGCGTGTTTGTTGTCAGTTACGCAACCACTGTTCCAAATCGTGAGCTTATTTGATTGTGGACCATGAGATATTAAGTGTCCGGATGAACTTCTGAGCGCAGAGCTCAGGGTTGCGTGATCGGATATTATTAGTCTCGGCAACGGGCAACATTCGGAATCTTACCACTTTGATCGATTCACTGGCACGTGCTAGACAATATGAAAGGCGTCCTTCTTACTGACAGAATGAATAGTCAGTCGAATGAGCAGCAATCGTCATTGTAACCGTTCTAACCACACCACTATTCAATCAAGCAGGATAATGTCCACGCACTCTGTCAGGCAATCGCATTGTAGTACGACCAATGTATGAAGCTCGACGCGAATAAACAAATGAGTACATACAACAGCTGGTTATAGAATATGGAAATTTGTATTTGAGTTGCGACTGGATGACGGATGTTGAGGAGAAAGCCATGCATACTTGCGCAGCAAGGTAGATGGTTTCGACTGACTTGTTGAGCTTTCTCAAATGACTTCGGTCACGGGATCTCCCTTGAAAATAAAACTAATAAACGCAAGTTTCTTATTCACAGACGGTGACTTAAATTTCAACTCTACTGTCTGCATCGCTTTCTGAATGAAACGTATTGGGTAGCCATCCTGCATGAACAATTCTTGTGGAAAGTCTAGCTCGGCTTGCAAAATGTCAGGGCTGCGGATGTTTAACGCCCCACTCGTCAGACATCGTATGGGGTTTCTCTTCTGATTTAGCAAAACGAAACTGTCAAATTGAATGTACTGGCCACTCTAAGTTTGTTTTTTGTACACAGTCCGTTGGACTGAATCATCTTATCTTTTTGCTATGTTAACACAAAAGAAATTTATTTGACCATTTGTGTCTGACTCCTGGGTGAATTTAATACTGCTATGGGCCGAGTTAATAGCTGCCAGAACTCTGTTTATATTAGAATTCTTGTTGACGACACAAGAAGTGTCATCAACATAGCGTTTGTGAAATGTAAACTGTTCAATGACCGCAGTCAATTGGTTGATATCAAGTTTGCTGATAAAAACGACAGCTAACAGGGGACCTAGAGACGTGCACATTGCCACTCCATTTCTCTGTCGCCAGATTGTATGCTTTAACAGAAATTAAACACTACAAATATAAAGTATCAGCAGTTTTCTCGGTTCATTTCTCGGGATGTCCACCTATTTGTTGTTACGATTGATGCAATCGCGTTTATTGACTGACCTCAGTTACTTTTTTCATGTTTACTTTATTGTAGGTAGTCTGAATATCCTGATCGAAAAATATAGGCATCATTTCCCCGTATGATGCTGATGGACATATTCAGGACAATGGTTTTGAAGCGCGAGTATCTCTTATCACATACTAGAAGAAACATATTAATGTAGAGACACAGCAACCTAAAACTGGAAAAGAAATTAGACCACTGGTGCAGTAATTCTCTCAATGAGAAGCATTTTATCCGCGGTGTCGTTAAGTTGGATTACAAGAGATAGACGCTACCGATATCGGTTGAAAAATGAATTTTTGCAGAGGGAACAGACCCAGATCAGTCATGCGAGATCATGACGATTAGCATATGACTGAACAGTATTTGGTTACGTAAACATACGTGAACGATGATCAGGTATGATTTGGCAACAGTATTGAGTTGGCAAACAAATACCTGTTCGTACTATCGACTACTACATCCGTATGTTGCACGTATCACAGTGATTTGAGTCATAGGACGATTACAGATCTTTGCCCAATAATTGAGCGACGATCACCAGCAGTCCAGACAGGTGTTCACTACACTAAGGAATGTGTGCATTAAAATGTGAACCAGCCGACCATAGCTAATCAGGATCTCTACGGTAAACTCCTGGGCAACATCTCCTGCAACTGAATGTCAGTTTTGTGCGACCAAGATTTTATGCGAGAATGAAACACATTTTATACGTAGAATAATTGTCTCATGGATGTGACAATGTTAGGTACATTGGAACAGACAACCCTCACGTTGGTGATTAGTGATGCAAAGTAGAAAACTAAAGGTCAAAGAGTAGGATGTCTGGGAAGATAGAATTTATAGGGATGATATATGTCTAAAATTGCACAGATTTTTAGACTGAATTTTACTCGGTTTCCCCAAGGATATTTGTTAGGTGATGTTTACTTTCGAGTAAACTAAGCTGTTATTTTGAAATAGTGGCCTATGTGTGACGTTCAATCCTATTTGTTATTTCAGAATGGTTCCACCGTATCGTATCGTATCGCAACTAGATTGCGATAACTTTCGCATCGGCCAGAATACGAAATTTTACACCTTCGACGCGAACACGTGTGACGCGATATATCGGCTTAAATATAACGTTCACATTGACCGTGACCCGTGTGTAGTAGGTGTGCCAGCACTGCACTGGAAATCTTTCGTTGTTGTCCGGTCTTTAACCAACAAGGATGGTGTGTGCGAATTTTATGCAACAAATACTCTGTTGCGCGACTAATGTAACTTACTGCACAGAAACACGCGAATTAGTAGAAACAACATAAGATAACACTACTGACCACTGCGTATTTGCGGTAAAAACATACGAATTGTTTAGAGGTGTAACACACACTGTAGTGCGGCATGAAACGTTATCCCCAGGGCAGTGTCGAGTCTTTTGGTAAGCGATAGACTTGCTATTTCGTCATTGTTGGCCAAGGTCATATAAACAGTCCTGGATTATCTGGACTACCAAATATTCAATTTGAAAAAAGGCGAAGGGAATATCTTATGTCTTTGGATATCTCATAGATGCACTTAGCAAATATACTCTGATTTATTAGGGAACTGACAGTCCACTCTTCATGAGACCACGGCATTGTAGGTTGCTGCGCACGATGTATAAGAGTTGTTCTTTTAATGTAACAAATTAAGACTGTCTTAAGAATAATTTTAAGTAAAGTGACGGTTCTAATCATCAGGCACATTTTCGGTTTAACAAGTATTCGCTAATGGATTTTATGCCTGTGTAATCTTCCAAAACAAATCTAGGTTTAAGTAGGCAGGTGGAAAACGCATGTTAACTATTGGAGTTTGTTCAAGACATGTATTCCCCAGTACTTAGTTAATCAGAAATCCTTATGAGTTCTGTGCATTTTTGAGTAGTCCATCGCAGGTATTGTCTTGATTTCCTGATTTCCATGAAATAAGTTGATTACATAAATAATTATTGTTGAATACTGCGTGGGCTGTCATTTGTCATGTGACACACATTTTTAAAAGTCAAACTGATATATCATATGTTCTGCTTTCAGGAGCTAATGACCCATTTAAGATGGTCGGTAAGTCAATCTGAAGCTTTCGCGTTCTGTGTATGCACGAAATGAGTAGCCCGTACATTACGTGGATCCTTATGCTAGAAGACGCTCAAGTCAGCTGGAGCACATTCACTTAGTTTGAACTGAGCTTTTCAATCTGAGTGTAAGTGGATCATGCAAATTGTGACGCATCTAGAAACCTGGCCGTTTTAAGCAATTTAATTCACTGACTGGCACTGTACTCAAATACGTGTAAATTTTATAAAATACATTTATTAATAAACTGTGACTATGGGATGTGAAATCTCCACGCAAAACCTAAACGGATCGTCCAATGTTCTCATATTTTAACTTCAATTCACCAAAGTTAGCAGGTAGAGTGTAGTTTCGCTATTTTGGTCACAAAAGCAGTGAACCATAATCCATTTGTAATCCTGAAAACCAAAATTCTACTCAACTTTGTACGATGCACTTAGAAAGCAATAATCACTGTCGAAACACACAGTCCAAGTTATTGAAATAATTGTAATAGACATTTTGTAATAGACATTTCTGTTCCATTCGTAATTATCTAGTGAGGATCATAGCTGAGTGATTTTGATCCGACCCACCGAAGAGAAGACAAGTGTATGCGATGAAAATACAATTTACATAATATAACTGGTTTTTAGTAACGCTCATCCCGTTGGCAAGTTTGCTGTTATTTGTTTGTTTGTCAGAGTTGGAAAAAATATGCTGAAATTTCATTTGAAATATGGAAACTGAAGATGGTGTCAGCAGAATTGTGTCTTACTGGTTGACTATTACTGTAACAGTGAAGCCTGCGTGCTGCAAATAATCAATTCGCGTGCGATAAACAGCATATTGCACCCCCGGATGAGTTTCACCAATACAAAGGTGACCCTATTCGGGAACAAACCGGCCAACTTCTGGTTCATTGACCATAAGGCTTGACCGCATGGTCACCAATTCAATGAGCAACGGTTGGCATGGACATCCATCTGTAAGGATTGACAGTGGTCCACTTCGAATAATGTGAAGGCGATTTGGGACCTTTGCAGTTGTAGTCAGCGCAAACGGACATTCGAGAATGTTTATGACTGACCACATTAATTGTGTACCTTAATGTTTTCGCCATTTCACTTTTAGGAGTAACTGCTGTGGGGTTTGGAATAACTGTCATCTGATTTACCCATGTAAATAAACGTTGAAGTAATCAGTTATTCATGTCATGCACAAGACGTTTAGAAACAGTTTACAAATCATCACGTCTGTCAGTTCGGTGAACAGTTTAAACAAAACTAAGATACTTGATAAATGGATTGGGAATAACACAACGTTACTAGCAAGTTGTAATACTCTACGTTTCAACCACCTCAAGTGGCGTTCCCCAGGAGTGCTGTAATCGAAATCACATTAACCAAGGAACAGAGGTCAAATGGGATTTGCCGTGGTTAGCTCATTCTGCGTTGCATCTGAACTGATTAGCCTAATCCTTCGCCTAGTATTATTAATAACATGTTAAACAGGATGCCCAAACTGTTTGATTTCATTCGTACTAATTTTGGTGCGAATATCCTACTTCCAATCTGAAGGATGATGCTAGACCTAATTCATCAAAAGTGTTAGGATAGTACGAAAATATTTACGATGATTGCCTTGATATCACTTGAACTTTCAAGGACAGTAACATGTAAATAAGTTCCATACATGTGAAAATTCACACTAGACTCTCAAAACACACAATTGCAGGGATTCGGCGTTTTATTTCGTTATGATTAGGCCGTATGTCGCAACCGAGTATGATTTGAGGTAATTTGACGGTGACAGTCGGCATCGCCGTGGTGCAATTCCTCAATTTTTCTGAAGGACGTAAATTACGCGATAAAACTCTTTTTATAAGTCTCATCCGTTGGTTTCACATACCTTTCAGTTATGTAAAAATGCAAAATGCCTGTCCACGTTGCAATTTTTTTCTGCCGTAACCATGCATAGCTGCTTATATTCTTGGTAAACAGGAAACAAGGAATTCCCGCGTTCAAAATATCATGGTTTACGTTAGGCATCGTTGTTGCAATATAACCCCAGTAAGCACTGTTTACAAAAGTTGAACTGATCGGACATACCTGCGCATTGACACAACTGTACGTGTAAAAGTAGCCATTGGAATGAATAATTGAGGGTGTCAATTATTCAGATTTACTTGAAAGACATTCAGGTATAACAGGTGAACTGATTACACTATCAAACAAGTTCCTAGAGGTGGCTGTACACTGCACCTTAAACGGAGTAAGTACCTTCTAAGCTTGTAAATATACCAACACGATTTCATTGAGCCTTGTTCAAAAGTAATTAGCATCTTCATTTCAATCTGCTTGTAGCACTTCAATTTGTCACTGAAATTCGGAAGGACGGAAAACGTTTAATTAATAAACGCGTAGAAGTTGGTTCAAAATCTTATGAAACCATTGCATTTGAGGTGAAAACAGATGTAAGTTACCTTCTGCATACGAAATCTCATGTTGTATCTGGTCAATAGATTTCAAATGTGCAATAAGCAAGTAACACAAATGACGGCTACATATGTTAAGTGTATGCATATATTAGAACAATATATTAAATAAATTTTCCTCCGTGTAACGATTGCCAGTTTTGTAATGAATGGAACCGTACTAGACTTTTGTTGCTTGGTAAGTATAATTACTCAAATTAGAGCCAGCTATTATTTGACATTGTTGTTGGAATATTTCGGTTTGTGTATGGAGGAACTTTGAAACTTGAAAGATTTACTGTGTACTATGAAACAAACTTTTATATGGAACTTGCCAATAAAAGGTACCCACAAAATTCACCAAAAGTAGTAAACGGTACTGGGAGTTTACAATGCTAAGTATAACATTTGAACACAGACACGTAAACTGACTTACGTAGCAGCTGTCCAATTGAATTGCTGCATTAACTAGTCGAAAGATAACGCTAGTATGTACCTCATATTCCGATTATATACTGATATATACGTGATTATTGAAATCACGGTAGTAAATAAAAATTTGAATTGGTTTGTATCAATACATGTCAGAAGGCGCAACAGGGAGTGTGTCGGTAGAAGTTTAGCGAACTATTTCTCAACACTTGATAGAATAAACTTTAATTTCAATTACAAATACTAAATGTCATCCAGGAAAATTTTGACCTGGTAAATTCAATACTTGCATATGGAAAACACAAAATATTTTGCTAAAAACTTGGAGTGAACAAGTTCACTTCTTAGAAATGTAATCATGGAAAAGATGCCGAGGCAAAATTTACAGTTGAAGTGAATTAACATCACGGTACACTGAAAATATTATACATCGGTACTGTGAAGTGCTTGTCACATCCTGACGATTATAACGTCTTATAAACTGTTCTTTTGCTACTGCTTCAGCTAAATACATGACTGCCAACCACTCAGCATCTTAGCAAAATGCGAGGTGAAAGAGAGATAAAATTTTACACACGAGCCCGAAATGTAACATGAGCTCTGAGGTACATGTCAACTAAAGAATGAAGAGTGAAAAGAGAAAAAAATACCTAAAAGTAGGTCGGTGGAGACATATGTTGAAAATCAAATATATCACAAACCCCTGTCCAAATTTGCATTGGAAGTGTTCAGTATATGAAAATTAGCTGGTGAACAGTTCCATAAACCACTATTGTAGAGAACCTGCGTTGTCGGCATCTCGCATCATTGTTGCGGTTTTCGGATTCACGTCGGTTAACCAGTCATTAGCTTTTACGCTACAATAATATCTAACCGTATACTACGTGTGATTCGCGTTTCAACATTTTAACCATAAAATTCGGTCGCCCGTAAGAATCTTGCAAGTTATTCTCGGTCAACTAAAACTGCTCTATAAAGAAACCTGTTAGGGTCAAAAATGAAAGTGAACAGCTTGCGCTTGAACGATTTTAGTCCAATTCCCCCACAAGTTGACCGTAATTGACCTACACCAAACGGCGAAATAGTGTGATAGTTCAACCTTGTTCAACTGGTAACAAGATAACACCAGTAATGTATGCACAATGTTGATTAGAGGCTTCAGATTTTCAGCTGCCTGACACAGTGGTGGAATACGTTTGAATGGATTTGAGAAAAGTCTTAGTCGCTTCAGTAGCACTTGATGCTTTACGATCTCTCTTTTTGTCGAACTCAAAAAATTTGTTGGGTCTGTCAACGAAAAACGTTCAGTATTCATGCATGCTTGTGCAAAAACTGTTTATTTCTATCTATTGCCCGTCTGACTTATATTTACAAATCTAAAAGATTGCTTCAAAACCTGGTATTGACTTGTAACCATGCTTTTCGCGAATATCGATTTATTTGTTTAAGAGAAATTAATGTCATGTCGAATTACGTTTCTCAAGACAATATTGTATTTTATCTCGTGCGCTGCACACTAATTGTGGCCCCATATTGGACAGATGATAAAATGAAACATTTCTATAGAATATTAAGTAAGAAGCTATATTACAAATTGTACCACGGATATGCATCGGTAGATACTTTTACGTAACTTATACGACAGTATTTTTCAGAAGTGATGAAGGATTACAGGGGAGTGTGAGACAATTAACGGGAAGCAAGATTCATCGGCTATCTCTATACGAATTAAAAATGGTGACGCAGACATCCCGGATCCACTCAGGTTGTGCGTTTGTCACATAAATAGTTTTGTCTAGCCTCAGAACAAGTGTTTAGTTTTGCTCTAGCGACATCTTCAATAACTTGGTAAAAACAAATATATGTCAATCTCTTTTATTTTATATTCAAGAATTAATAAACTATTATCGCTGTAAAAGTGTTCTATAGAAATCAACTAGAGACCTTGAATGTCAGATCGTTACATTGACTGCAAATCGTTTTTGGTTGGAGCAAACTTTCATCACAAATATGCTTCTACATGAAAAGCCTGTCAAATACATTTTATTGACAAAAGAAACCAACCCACATGTCGAATACCAAGTGATACGTTTGTGAGAATTATATCACAATGAATCTACAGGTATGTGTTTTGGTACAGTTCAAAATGTTCACATCGCGGGTCATACCAGACACTTTCGAACTCCATGATGTGTCTTATTATCGGACTTGAAACTAGTAATTAACTGACTACCTCTCTCTTTGGGCCACTGAAAATACTCTTCGGGCAGGTTTAATAATCTGCCTGACAATCACCTTGTGAAGCAGTTAAAACTTTGCAGTTTTCCAACGGGAATCAGTTGCATGACCTCGTGCCTTGCGGAACTGTTTCCACAGTTAGCTGTTGCTAATTAATAAGAAGTCACTCTGACAAAATCTAAATACATCGGTTCTTATGCCGATCGACATTTGTAATATTAAACCACACGCTCTGTCTGTCGTTTTTGAGAGATTCAAATTATCCAACCAGCAACGTTTGTGTTATCAACATTAACTCACTGTCAAAAAAATATCTCC
>JTDE01005165.1:0-22968 GCA_014338405.1 Paragonimus skrjabini miyazakii
GAACGATAATGAGCCTTCTCGTTTGCCATACCATATCTAAGAAGCACATTTTAGCACCCGAGATGTCGTCAGAAATTTCTTGGTTTTCAGAATGGAATGGTTGTGAGAAGATGCTGTGACGGCGATTGATCTGGATGACATGATGTACTACGTACAAAATACGTTTACCAACAAAACTCTAGGGAATCTCTGTTGTTTTGGCCGGTACTCATATTGTACTACCTGGGAGGAGGGGACATCGTCCTGTACATTGCTACTCAGAGTCACTACTAATCAGAATATCTAGAATGCTCTCATCCTAGGTTTGACAAAATAAGCTGTTGGTGTTCATCTCAGAAATGATCGCGAGGATTTTCAAAGGGTTTACATCAGATGAAACTAGTACGACATTTTCTCTCAGTTTCGTTCGAAACTTTTGCCGCATCATCCGGACATGACAGTTAGCAACGTTTACATAGCTCTCTTCTTGTCTTATAACACTATTTACTTGAGTCGTTGAGCTGTAGAATCTGAAAGTTTCTATGTGCATTGAAGTCCTAGTCTCTAGATGTTCTCATGTATGATCCCGGCTAGGCACAAGCCGTTGGAGAACTTGACAGTTGATAGAACATAGCCGTTGTTTTCTATGATGTGTTGTTACAATGTTTTGTTAAAATATGGGAGTGTCTTGTACCTGTAACGTAGCGGAAATTAGGAGTATCCTCACCGTGCAATTACAGTTCGCTGAATACAAATATTTGCCTACGCTTGTCGGTTGATTTAAATCAAACATCGACACTACAAACCAACCAACACTGAGCCTTTAGCAACTTGTTTCAGACTAGGAGAGATTACTAACAGTACCTACATTTCTGATAGTTGTGAACAGTAATTGTAGTGTTCGTAGCTCGGGTTGATGGTTTTAGTATTGGCATTTAGGTTGCAAACGTTTCATTGACGTTTACATAAATGAGAATGATCACTGCGAGTTACCAGATACATCCAGAAATGACTGAGACAATGCACGACGTAGTGGTCTCAACTGGCTGCTATAAATCTGACGCCGTCGACTGCTAAACACGTCATGATAACGGGTCACCAGGTTGACTCAGTAAACCCGTCCAAACTGTTGCTGCGCAACGGAAGCATTAAGATACCGGTTTTCTGCGAAGCGGTGCCTACTGAAACTTATCAACCGACTTTGTATGCTCGAAAGTAGCTGAGGCAACCTACCAGAGTGTCGTGATCCTGATTACGTGAAAATTGGTGAGCCTATAAACGTGTCTAATCCTTGGTTGTCCCTAATGGTATGATATATGTATATATAATCTACATGTTTTGCCTTTGCAACGGATGAGAGTAAACGAGATGTTAACACCACGCAACGTACGTCCTTCTCTCATGCTGATGAAATGGTTGCAGGAAACAAAGCGTTTCAAGTTCCCTAACCAAAGACACTGGTTTCGTTAAGTCATCTGCAGCAGACAAAAATCGAAATTTCTCATTCGACTTTAAAACTAGCAGAACGGGATGGGCTATCTTCTTCCTCGATGATGTCTCCGTTCAGCATGTCCTTCACTTGACGCTCAATTTTCCGCTGCAACTCCAATGGAATTATTGATGAGTAGAAACAAAAGTTGGTTTTATATAATATAAACATAACTAGCAGCTGTCACATTACCCTAGTCCTTCAAGTCAGTTTGTATGGGAAAGAACAACTGGATTCGAGTTTCATTCTTGCCATAGCGAATGGTAGAAATCACTTTGGTTCAGTGCGAAATCCATGTTCAATTCAGTCACAATAGCGCCGCGAGTTTTGATCCGCATTGAACATTTATCGGAATTGGAGTAGTACTTCATTCAGTAGCCAGCTGTCACAAGTTGAAATCTATTCGAGCGCGTTCGCCTCAATTTGTCCAGGCTGTGGCTTGCGCCTTCTCATTATTAGTGGAACCACACCGCATTTGGTTACGAGCTAATCATATTTCAAAATAATCGCAGTTCAACACGGTCATGGAAATCTGTTCACAATATAGTCTGACGTGCACCAAGCGAAATCACGAAAAGTTGTATGTTTGTACGACCACCGGCTCGGACACCATACTCTGGCAGGCCATTAAAATGGTGAGTAAATCCACCCACTATTCGAACGACCATCATACACGGCTGAACAATCTTCCCCAACCTCAGTCAAGTCAGTGCAATCACCGCCCGTATGTCAACCACGCTGCTCTCTCAACTGCCATTGATTTCTACCATAGTCTGAAATGCCATGAACTGATCGATCAACATGCGCTGTCCCGGGTCTTTGTTCAACTTCGGTAGGGCTCCTGACAATGCTGCCAGCAGTGACACGCACAGACACGACATAAACGAGAGTCTATCATCCGGAGCCATGCCGGACGCTCTTGAACCACCCCATTGCCTCCGGGCACTCAGCAGGGTTGTTCATCCCGGCGATCACCGCTTCCTCCGCGGTGGCATACTCCCGCTTTGCAGGTACCTTTTGCACCGCATCTGGCCCTGCATACTTTCTTACCCTGAGGTAAATCCGCATGGTCACTGACTTTGTCATATCAGTCTTCACTCAAAACCCCTTAGCCACATCCTCGGTATCCTCTACGATGCTCCAAACGGCCCTTTATGTGGAACGGCTACAGCCACGGAACCATCATATTCAATCCTAGTCACGACACTAACTGTTCTGAGTCGATGGCTTGGATGGAACAAGGTTTGTTTATTCAGAGAATCGATACGGGTATTATGTTCTCAAGCAACACCTCGAACACAAACATTCATTTGCACGTGACACTAATCCCATGATGGCATGGTTGTCAATGTCACGTTCATGTGTGGAACCACCATTTCTTGCCAGAGTGTACTCCGGTGTTTTTTCTTGTATTCCCTCACGGTTACTTCAATACCTAAATAACCTGCTGTTTTACCTGACTATCCATGTGTTGTTCAGTCTGACCATATATATTCTTTCATTTTATGCGTTATTTGCTCTCGGTTTATGTGACTTAATATGTTCGATGCTGTTTACACTGTGCAGTGTTTTCCGTTCCCCATATACTCTGCGCTAGGGGGGTTCAAACATATAATGCCATAGCTATGTTTGTCTGAAAAGTGTTTTAGGGTTTGTGCGTCAGTTCCCACCCACTCCGGCATGTTGGCATAAGTTTTTCGGCCTTAATTTTTTCTGGAAATTGTGCTAACTCTGACGTGTGTTCTATGTTGGTAGACAACTGATTCCTCCTAAAAACTGATACCCAGTTGTTATGTCGAACAAACATCAGGTCATTAGATTTTACTTAATAATTGACTCCTATACGTCAACGAGATTTGCCTTAACTAGGTCACTGACAAGTGATTTGGTCTATCTAATGCCTGTGAGGAGGTCCGTTTGAGAGTATCTGAGCTGCTGACAAATTCGATCCGTCATCTGGAACAGATTGCCGAGACGCGCAATTGTTGTACCATCTATCTACGTTAATTGTGAGGACGGCTGACAAGCGGAACGTCATGGGCGTTGTTCGCCGCGTCATGATTGGGCTCAATAGTGAAGGCGACATAAAATTCATAGTGTAGGTGATTACGCATTCTTCGAGAAGGAAACGTTTCGCAGTCAAAACAAGTGCGAGGTTGACATTGCCAACATATATCAAAAATGTACTGTTGTCACTGTTTGTCAATGGGATGACTAATGACTTTATGGAAATATTTTGGTTTACATGTCAAACTGCTATATCATTGTGGTCAAGTAAGCCTTACGTAATACAACACGTCTTTTTTAGTTCTATTACTGATGCTACATAAAACAGCCGAGTGTCCTTCATGATTGGTTTGATGTTACCATGTGATGAAACACCGATGTGTTGTGTAGCAATTCGTCAAAATCCACGTATTTCGAAGAAGTAAACTTTGCACCTTTTACCTGAGACAAGAAAATTAGTTCGATGGAGAGATGAACGGTTTTATTGGAACTTGGATGTTGTCATTAACGTCCAATACAAGAGAACTAATCCAATTACCTGTGACCAATATTTGTTAGGCAGTAGATTGAGCCGAAAGTTTGCGTGCTTCTGAGACAAACAAATTAGACTGCGCAGCCATATTCACAATTCATTTCAGAAAGATTTTTTTAAAACCTAGATTTCACACGCGCATCGGTTCTATAGATCCAACTTTCGTCGCAGTGGCATTCAACCTGATAAATGTGGTGTGAGTTGGTGCCAATCGGTAGCTCACCATCAGCCCAGGATCACGCAAACTTATATGTGTCTATTCCTGATTACTGTTATTTTGTACTGGATAGACGATATCATACGTTAACCCCTGTTAGTGTCCGTCTTCTCAGTACTGTGTTCAAATTCATAAAGCGATCAAAGTGTTTCAAAAACAAGAATCAGTCATTCTGGCCCACCTGTCTAAAACATTTTGTCAATAAGCACGCGTCACGGTCTGTTTTTCTCAATCTGGATAACAATAACTCAGTAATGTGTTTGGCGACATTGACTTTTTATCTCATTCTGTACTACATTAGGGTCAGGTAGATATCGTGATCATATTTCTGTTTTCAGACACGTTCATCAAAAAGGTATACTAGTTTATAGGCCAAATGTGCTGTTCAGAAAATCAAAACCCTCCGATTAACGCTGGTGCATTTAGATGGCCTACTGTCCTTGATGACTACTGGTGCTTAGGCTTTCAACGTTGTAGATAAGTATAGTTTGTTAGGTCTTCGACAGTTTGTCTTCAACGCAAAATACATGCACTTAAACAGCTGGCTAATCATCTCCGATATTAGTAGCAGGAGTAAATGTGCGATTTCCTCCATATAGGGAGAGGTTTGTTCAGTGCGCGAACAGCAAATTTCCGAGGAGATTAAAATCACAGTAATCATCAAGAACATTAATCCGTATCACAGATGAGAGTTCCCATGAGTGTGTGAATGAACATGTAATGAAATTACCCTTAGGTTCTTCAACACATCCTACATCGTGACATCATTTTTAATCATCTGTGACGCTCCACTAAACCGACGATCTCTCTGAGTCTGATCCAAATCGTCATGTAACACATTTGCCAACTGCATGCTAATTCAGGGAATATATTCATGCACCAACCGGTTACTGTTAGAACATTGATAATAACTCAAACTCCCCACTAACAGAATAGTAACTTACATCGACCGGAGGTTGTTCAAGAGACTCGTGTTCAGGTTCTTTTGGATTTCGACGTAACACTGTTAAGGCAATGATGAAGGCGATGATCGAGACCAAAGCAATCTTCTTTCCTCGGCTTATCCACAGTAGACGCGTGCATTCATGCTTCAAGTAGTTCATGATTTTTCTGAATTTCTGAACCATATAATTGGCCTATATATATTTATTGCTTATAGTGCACATAGAATGCGGGTTCACGAGCCAGCAGACTGCGCACCAGTTCTTAGCAGAATCCAGATAGAAACTCACAAACGGAGTGATTTCATGCACACACTGTATTAGTAGTCGCTTGGGGTAGACTCGTCCGTGTTATGTGCATATATGTGCAGTTAAAATTGTAGCCATGCTCCACTCCA
Source organism: Paragonimus skrjabini miyazakii (assembly GCA_014338405.1). NCBI lineage: Eukaryota > Metazoa > Platyhelminthes > Trematoda > Plagiorchiida > Troglotrematidae > Paragonimus > Paragonimus skrjabini miyazakii. Next base: position 5,564 of record JTDE01005165.1, read on the forward strand.
TAGTGCCAGTTAGAATCACACGAACAGTCCCATGTGAAATAACATAGACATCATCATTGTCACGGCTTGCTTGCAGGAAGTCTCACTTTGGGCGATTACAGCTATCTGTATAAAATCCTATTAGGTATGGAGAAAATGAACAGTAATGAACCTTCTCACTTGCTATACCATGTCTATGAAGAACACTTTAGCACATCAGATGTATCAAATGCAAAATATGTTTAGCAACAAAACTGCTTTCTTGACTGGTGTTCATAGTGTACTACCTGGGGGGGGGGACATCGCTTTGTATATTACTACCAGGAGTCACTAATAATCAGAATATCTAAAATGCTTTGTTCGCATTCATCTCAGAATTGTCGCGGAAACATTGTGAGAACCTTCAAAGGGTTCTCCTCAGAGGAAATTAGTAGGATGTGTTCTCTCAGTTTTGTTCGAAAATTGTACCGCATTGTCTGGATAAGACAGTTAGCAATATTTACATAGCTCTCCTCTTGTCTTATAACACTATTTACTTGAGTCATTGAGCTGTAGAATCTGAAAGTTTCTACGTACATGAAGCCCCAGTCTCAAGATATTCTCAAGTGTGACCTCGACCATAAGCAGACCAGTTAAAAAGTTGACAGTTGATGGAACATAGCCGTTGATTATATGATGTACTGCTACAATGTTTCCTTGAAATATGGCAGTCTCTTGTATCTCTCACATAGTGGAAGGCAACAGTATCTCCTCCACTATGCAGGTACAGTTCGCTGAATACGAATATTCATCCACGCTTAGCATTTAACTCAAACCACGCACGGACTTTACATCCCAACCATCACTGAGCATTTAGCAAATTGGTTCAGATTAGGAGGAAATACTGCCAGCATCTAAACTCTATTGGTCCACTCAAGTTGATTTGTTTCCTCCCAACTAAACGTCAGAACATCCACTAACGATTTCTACAGTTGGAACAAGGTACTCACTCATGGAAGTCTGGGTGGTCCAGCGTGAAAACCTACTGTGGCCCAACAATTGGTGACCCATTCTCTAGACGGTGAATTAGTGTTAACTAGACCGAGTAGATAATTTAACGAGCACTTTAAGTCTGGCGCTAAAAAACGGTTTCGCTTTATAAAGTCACATCAGCCTTTTAGTCACTTCTATTTGAAAATCTTCTACAACCCCACCAGGTATGAGTAAAAAAGAGAGCTCCATTTGTCAACCGATTCTATTTAAACTGAAATATCCCCCTACGAACTGATTTGTTGTTCTAACAAGTGCATGCGCCATGTGACACGTCACACGCCTACGATCGATCCGGGTCAGTCGAAAGTTACGGTTGAGCCAGTGTATCTGCAAATGGGGTATTCACTTGAATCACTGGAATTACTGTACAGAAAACGATGCATTTGTTTATGCATGACTTAGCGGCTGATCGCGGAAGCATGCGTGACTGCGCTTTTCGCTTGCTGTGTACTGGTCGAACAGACAGAAGCTCAACCATTATGAGATACCTATGCGAATGCACAACATAGTAGTGTTCCTTGTGAAAGCAACTGAACCTCCGTTTGATTAGAGAGTTCTGATCGGTCGTAAGCTGAAGCTTGCTGGAAGCTAAATGAACAAGTCCCTGATACTGTTTGTGATGGGTTACCAATCCGCAACCCCTTTTCTAAACATCCCGTCTTAAAAAGCAGATACATGCTACATTAGAGGCGTGAGGCTCGCTAGTTAATCAGGTTTTCCAACTGACAAACAAACAACGTTCTGCTGAAAATGGATGACTGATATAGTGTAAGGACATACATTCGTTTACTGTGTCACGAACCAAGAACGTGGATAACACAAGGACAGTTTATTCGTTAGTGAAGTGGATCGTTTTATTGGAGGATGGTTTTTGTCATTAGCGTCAGATAAAAGAGAATTAATCCGATAACCGGTAATCAATGTGTGACTAAGCCGGAAGTTTGCGTGATCTCGGAACAAAGCAGTTAGAGTGTGCAGGTCTATTCTGAACTCTTTGTAGAACGTGTTCCTTCATCCCAAATTTCAAGCATCTATCGTTCTGCCGATGCAACTTTCGTCACAGCTACGCAAAAACTGATAAACGCAGTGTGAGTTGTTGCCAACTGGATCACGCATATATATATAGATATATATATATACCTAGTTATTGCTATTTTGCACTAGAGAGGCGATACGAAATACTAACCTCTACCAGTGAATCGACGACGTCCCTGAGTTTGATGCAAATCGTCATGCAACACATTTGAAACATGCATGCTAACACAATCCATCAACCGGCCTAATCGTTTGAAAATAGCCGATCCGAGATTAGAATACACTTAAAGGGGTCACTTTTAGGAAGTACAATTAACGCCTTGTATAACACCCTGTAGAAATGAAAATATTCTCTCTCGCGAGTTGTTTTACTGTGGTTCATTTCAAAGATAGATGAAGTTACAGGCTGTTATATTTCAATTGCTGACTGGTAGTTGAAAGTTTCCGTTGGACATAGCTTATACACCATCTATATATGATCACAGATTTCACATTCATATAAACTGTTCAGCTCCCGTGTCATTAGATGAACATCCAGTTTACCGGATTCAAACTTTGAGGTTGGTATGTGAACTGGCAAACAGTGAGTTATCACTGATCTTTGAAGGTGTGGTGGTCGCACTCCATATCAGACGTGGGTTCCTGTTGAGGGACGTTTTATTTATTAACAGAGCCATGTCAGAATCTCGGTTCAGTTTGCCAACATTTCTTGGTCAACTTTATGTTAGAGATAGCGGCCGTTTGGTTGCAATCCCGTTCTCACGAGATGTTCTTCATCACACTGCACTAGCGACAGTCCCTCAGCAAGCACACCATCCATCAAACTGCGTCTTCTAGAGACTTGAGCTTTTCCGTTATCTGCAGTATAATTGTGTTTGTGTTGTCCAGGCTACCACACACAGTTCTGCATAGATATTTCGTTTCCACTTCTCTGACTCACTCAAAGTGGTCTTTCATATATTCCCGAAACCACTAATCTATAAAATAGACAGCATTTGTGACTGTCTTTCCGCTGTTTTAACTGTTCACTGAATCTTGTACGCGTTACGCCGTCAATCAGTTGCATGAATGGTTAAGCTCATGTTATCCGCTGATTTTAAGCTATCATGAATTCACAGTTCAAACTTCTGTTCCAATGGTCCGTTCATTTTCCCGAACGGCATCTAATCCGTGTAGTATGGTATAATCCCAGCATCGCACACTTAGCCGAACACGATCGAATCATTTTCTTTCTAGCAGCTGTTCTGATCTACTGTAACACGTTATTTTTAATGAGCTGAGTCTTCCGTGACCCTTCGTGAACCCCGTACACAATTATTCAGTCAACCACATCGAATAGAATGAACAGACGATGACAGCGTGAGAGTGGCTGACTTGGGATGTAACCCATTTGTTTTGCAGTAGCGAACGCAATTCTGTCTTAGAATGCTTTATTTATTAAGTACACTAAAAACTTGTTGATAACATGGCTTTCAAAGATGAATCCAACGGTTTGCTCTGTAAGTAAGGCAAGCATTTGTGAATACTATCTTTGTTGTAGTCGCTCTTTCATTACAGCAGCACCTTATTCTACATCAACATGCTTATTCATCTTAAAGACGCTGTGCTCAGAATGTTGAGCGATATTGCAAGGGGTAACATTTGGACCATGTGTGGTTTATTGCAGACTGAAATAAACCCACCCGGGCTATACATAGCGATAAACGCATACCAATACACTGACTCATCATCGCTGTACACTTAAGCCAAAAGTCGGTAGAGGTAAGAAAAGGGAACAGAGTACACTTGATCATATGAATTAACACACCTCAGCTACAGGAGATCATGCGTCGTCTTTTAGCAGCTATGCACTTAGGGGTACACAACGTTTGTTATCTCCACTCCCTATGTTTGTATTTCGCGTAATAATTTGCATTTTTCTTCTGAAAACGGGAAAGCCCTCTGGCCTAATTCATTGCTCAATGTATGACATAACTTGACTGGAACTATGACAGATGGTCGAACCACACGGGATTAGTTTCTGATTGCAGGTTGGCCTACTGTGTATTAGTAAGCACGGTACTTATGGATTTTAATCAACAACTGACTCATAATTCCACATAGGCATTACAGAGTAAATCGAACTAGCACGACCATCCATGGATCTAATCTTGAAGGATTTTGTTTAGTCGACTTAGTTAGCCAGCTTCTACCAGCATTTTAAATGCCCATTGCAATTATGTTTGATTCGAGATGAATTGCAGCTAACCAGGTGTCAGTTTCCTTAATGGAGTTGGTACCCTCTTTGTTTACGTACGATTACTTACTCAAAATGAGTGTGATCACATCACCACAGTCACTTGATAGGCCATATCAGACTTATTCAAGAAGGTCTACAGTCATTAAGCTGTCGTGTTCTTTACCCCATCTCTTGTCATGTATCAGTGTGATTAGGGAAAAACGCGCTGCTCTCACAATGCATCAAGCCTTCCCGAAAATAACAAAACTTTATGGACATTTCAAAGTAGGCGATAACTAATGTTTGACGCAAGCAAACTGGAGGACAGGCCACTTTAAATATTTCGAAAAGTCTGACTAAAGTGTGTGTGTGTGTGTGTGTGTGTGAGTGTTCCACGATGTCTCAGAATTGAAACTAGTTTGATGACTACTCTACGAGAAAGCGCCAAGGTTAGAAGGTAGTACAATTTTGATAGATTTTGCCTGATCTGGGGAGATGTATGTTCAGGTAATCACGCAATCCGAGTAGATGGCAAACCCAGGGTAGGAACAGCAATTAGGGAGGAGTTACTACTCCCGGAGTCTTACACAGAGTGGTTGCTAACGTGTAACATGGATACTCCGGGGGAAAATATCAGCTTACAGCATATGCTTGCAGAGATAAATCGACGGAACGTGAATGGGAGCTGTTTGACAAAATAATGTTAACAACCGGAACGGTTTGGTGATGGCTAGTAAGAAAGGCTTGGTCGCTTTTAGAAATAGTCACAAGATTTCTATACCCGCTCCTAGGTTGAACCATTTGCATGAATAAGAACGGAAATTCTGCCAAACGATAATCCGCACCAAATCTGCAAGGAAAGATTGCACGTGCGACATTCATTTCTTCTGAAAAATACGCGGATACACATAGCACAATTTATTAAAGAGAACAAGCTTAAAATGAAATGAAGGTATCAGAACATTTGTAGTTGTACAAATCGGATTGCAAAATGTAGACTGGCGGGATTATTTTCGCGATGATAGATGAAACGACCTATAACAGCAAGGTCAGCTTCATCCACGCACACACTATCTACGAATCATAGGGACCAAAACATCAACTCGATTTCCTGACACTGATCCGGTGCCATATTGGTTTGGATCGTCTTCTGTGACGTGTCAGATAGCACAACATTAAACAGAACAGTAGAAAAATAGGTATGGCCGCGGCGAGGGCTACACGTTCACTCAATGTAAACAAGGTGTAGCGTCTTGTACGCCATTTTGTGTTGCATAATTCTCGTTGTTTTTCGCATTTTTCACCTACTTCAAATTCACATGTACACTCGTTTAAATCATGTGAGTTGATTCAATGAACAATACAAAAATTGGTTTCCAAGCTCGCGAGCCCTGTGTTCTCTCTCTGCGTTCAGTGTCGCGTGCGCTCAGATTTTTGGGAGATTTAACGGCTAACGGAATCCGCATTTATTTCAGCACATTTGCAAACTCATCGGTCGTCGGAATTATCTTCATTATGACCTCTAAAGTTACCGGGGAACTGTACAACGGATCGTAACTGCTGGAAACTTCATTCGGTGTGGTGGAACTCTAAACGACGCAACTTCACGAACTACTGTGAGTCAGTTGTTTCCATTTTGTATCACTTTTGATTTTGTGTTCACACTTGAACTGTATATAGCGTTTAGATCCACTACAAAGGGTACGGGATGACCTGAATACAGAGAGGGAGTAGAAATGCGATAGCTTTTTCATATTTTGCTACCCAATAGTCGGAATAATTCTCAGTAATTCCGCTTAGTTTCTTGGAACGTTATTCTGATCTTCCCTGCTATGCCTCAATAATGGATTTTGTTTAATGGCAAAATTTGTTGCGTACACAATAATTTCCGTGATTGAGCCAACAGAATTCCATATCAATTTAGCTTACTTGTGAGTAGTCTAAATCTATTGTACTAAAAGTGGAACATCACTCACATTAGTTAGCGGGGTGCGAACTCCCACTGAAATGTCAGCCAACCCATTTTGCAAGGAAGTACCAAACTCCTGTTTATTTTTTGCATACATTTGCCAGTGGTGCATAATTTTAAAAAAATGGTCGGTATTTGGACTAAGAGAGTGCCAAAGTTGAAATCAATTTTCGGTTACGTTCAACTAGTGCAAAACAAAAGCATCCACTGTTGATCAGAAAACAGAGTGCCGGTAAACACGTTCCTCTGTTTCTAACCTGAACAGAAGCCCTTGTCATGTGGTTCTTGATTAGAAGTGACAGGGCAGTGACCTTGTCTCCTGTCAGTGCAATCTGGACAAAATGAACATTAGATATAAGTGAATATGTTTGAGCATATTCATATGATAATTCGGTCGTGCCCAGTGTAAGGGGAATGAAACAGCAGTGAACATGTTCAACTCATGTGATTATTTAATGGAATTCAGAGCCCGACCGTAGCAAGGATGTTTACAGCTGGTGAGTTCTAACAAGAGCGATACTAGACCAACTTTATCAGTCCTAAAGTAGAAGTAGAATAGTCAGAGGGGTGTTATCAGATTAAATGAAATCTTGAAAACTGTCAGTTTGTTTAGCAAGTCACCGTATCCCGATGTACTGCGAAGTGCTTTAAACATGAACGGACTTGTCTGACTATCCAGCTCTAATATGGAAGCGTGAAGACATTAATTGTGGCACCCCATGTCCGAGCAGAAATAATGAAATTACGACGATTGTTCCGTCTACGCACATTAGGCTGAGATACTAGTCTACAGGGTACGCCAGAGAAATATGAGTCGACTACCAAAAGTTTACTATGGTTAATTACGATGAAGAGAGATGAAACGAAGTTTATCTTGCAGCACGTATCACTACGGATAAACACTGCTGACTTTTCTTTTAGACATCTGAACATATAAATTTTGAACTTGGTTTCTAAATAAAGTGCGTGCTTTCCAGGTCTTCTGCTGTGACAGAAAGTGGATTGTATACAACAGACCGCAATGTGGCTACACGGCAAATGTGGAGATATGCATTGGGACTTTAGTCAACTCAGTCAATGGGATTTTGTGACATTCATATCGTCTTAAAGTTGTAATTTTCTAGCCTTAAAATGTTTATTTAATGACGGTCTTCTGCACTTGTAGCAGTAAAGGAAACTCTTGATCGTGAGCCTGTGCACTGAGTGAATGTGACGAGACAACAGAATAAATTCTACACAGTTGAGTCGATAGAAGGTCGGAAACATTATCATGAAGCGAGAAGTGACTTTGATTATTGAAACAGCACATGGTCGGCGGCATCCGAAATAGATTAGCCTGTCACAGTAGCCGGAGCCAAAGGATTCTAGCACTTCAAACCATCGCCTCAAGTGGCTTGCGCTGCACCACTTGCGGTTCCACTCACACATCACGTGTCCAGTGTAAACCCGAACGAATAAATCCAGTAGGTGTTTGAATGAGGCCTTTGGGTCCAGCCGGTCAATGCTGGTTAGACAATGCATAGGCTGGCTTCAAAATGAAACCCTATTTCTCGAAAAGTAAATAGAGTAAAACTGCAATGGTACAATCTGCACTGAGAAGAGAAGCATTGGAAATATGACGTATGAAGCATTCCATTATAGGAGTATGTGTTAGTGCACTCTGGAGCAGATATGGAGTAAGACCAATGCGCAAGATTAGACTGGGAGGAAACAGAGAGAACATTCATCGTACAAGACATGAACAATGCTAAAGCAAAGGAAAGGTGGGAGCCCACAGAAAATCAGGTATCTGAAAATGGGGGCAGGTGAGTTCCAAACGACGGTAGTCGTTGGTCGATGTTAACACGGAAAGCGTTCAAACGTTTCGTTTGTTTGTCCCAAACAGTATTCCTCCATTTTCCGAATAATGACGTTCGGTTCCTCTATGTCCTCTCCATCCTCGAAGATCAAGTTTCCAAGAATGTGTCTTTCTCCATCTCCGATTGCAAGTCGAAACATAGCCATCTGATATTCCTTACTGGCCTCCGATAGATTGGCCAAAAACAAAATCTTTTCTTTCAATAAACACCAGTTGTCCAAAAGCCTGTTCGTGCTGTTCACATCTAGCGGTTCGGGCGGAGCAATCGTCAGTGGGTTCGTCGTGGTATTCTTTTCGTCAATTGCAGATTTCTTCTTCTCTTCTGACACCATGTTGAAAAATCACGGTCCCCCAGAACGAAAGCAAAAACTAGTCTTCGTGGCACAAACCAACTCTCGATTTATAGAGTTTCTATTGGTTGTTTTATAGACAAGACGTATCAGTAAAATGAAGAAATACAATTGGTGCTTTCGCTTCAGCTTTCCCATTAGTTTGCTCCACTTCGCTAGTAGCTCGTTTGTTTCAAAGCGTGACTCACTTAAACAACTTGTTTTAATCCGACACTCGTTATAACAAAATCCGATGCTGGAACAGTGTGCCGTCCTGATTGGTTCCCATGCTGACATACCAGTCTGCTCGCCTTGTCGACACTGATTGGCCGTTGTCTTCTGCCAATCCCTGGTTGACTTCGTATCGATGCGTTTGTCCAATCCAAACCCTTTACAGCTTCCATCCCGTTCATGTCTGCTCGCCGCAGTACCTCAGTGTTTGTAACCATATCCGACCACCGAATACCCAAGATGCAAATGAAAGCGACTCAGATAGTGCACGTTCCGCTGAAACAATGTCCAATTTTCACTGTCATACAGTAGTATAGACAGCACCATTGAGCGGTAGACGAAGAGCTTAGTGCTCGGCTTTAGGCTGTGGTTCTTCCAAACATGTCTTTCAAGACATCCGAACACAACATTAACCACACGAGCTCGTAACCCGCGGTCCATAGACAGATCGATGGACAAATTGCTACCCAAGTAGCAGAAATCTGTGCAGCTGTCAAAAACATCCCCGTTGATGCGAATTTCAGTCGCAGATGTAGAAACAGCACCTCCGCACAGAGAAGGCTGAGAGGAAGAAAATTTCTTGTCTGTGTTGATGTCCAATCCACACTTGGATGCCGCGGTCACAAAAGCTATGACCAGGCGCTTTAGTTCGTCCTCGCTGTGTGCGAACAACGCGCTGACATCTGCAAACGAAAGCATGTGCATCGTTGAGGTATATAACCGGGTTGGGGAGTCGAAACGTCGAATGTTCAGTAGGTGCCCGAGGCTACCGAGTCGCACCCAATTGGAGCGTTCGAGTCACCCAGAACAGACAGTCGATCACTCACCGTTTCCGGCAGGATTGCGGCGCACAGCTGACCAGAGAACTGGTGCGTTATATCATCAGTGTGACACACAGTTGGACCAGAAACACTAATAAATGTAACACATTTACCTCGACCGAGTCGCAAACGTATGGATAGGATTCGCCTATCATCAAATCATTGATGCAATCAGCGACTGCGAAACAAACACCATGCTTCCAAGTACCGTGTGTCGGGTAACTTATCCAGAAAAAGGTGCACCGGACACCTGCCTCCCGTGAAGTACCCTGGTCCGCAAGCCTTGTCTCACTCAAGCATTACCTGCACGTGGATTCATGTTGGGGGGAGGGGAGCGGTATGAGGGTGAGTGTCTGGCAGTAGCAAATTTTCCTATTCACCCTGTCATGTGCAACAGATAGGGCGACCCGGTTCATCCTCCGCGGTAGGTCAAGATGGTGAATAACCTGAACGACACTACACACGATTTCTTCTTTTCACCATCCCGTCCACACCAACATCGTTCGACCTATACTGACGATCTTTGACCACCATACCACGTGTCCACTGTTTCGGGTTCTCAGGGACACATTGGATCCACACCTCATCTTCTGGTTTGAAGCTTTTAGATTTTCGATCCCAGCGATCATAGTACGCTTTTTTGCATTCTGCATCGTTGTAGGCTCTCCTTAAAAGTTGACTTGTCTAATACGTCAACGTAACAGTTCAGATGCCACCGGTAATTTTGTCCACGTCTTTCTACCAAACATTCACTTAGTCACACTGTATCCAGTGGTTTCATTCGGTGTGTTCATTCTTTCCAGAAGCATTAGATGTGGGTGTTTCCCTGACTCTTGGGCAACCTGTAGTAGTCTTTTGGCAGCATCAACTGCCGCTTCGGCCTCCCCACTTAGCTGACTGTGGTATGGACTGCTTGTTCGATATTGAAACTCTCACTCATCTGCAAATGCCTTGAATTTAACACACACAAACTAAGTACTATTATCAGAGAAAAACATCTCCGGTATGCCTTAGCGACCGAGGTGAGCACACAGTTTGTTGATGACCGCACCTCCGGTGGTACTACTTAGCCAACCGATTGCAAAACAGTTCGAGAAATAGTCCCCCGTGACCGGGTACTGTTCCCCGCAATGTGGCGCAACTATTTGCTAGGGTTTTTCTGGAAGTTCTCTCAACAGCATCGTTTCATTCGCTTGTCTTGAATCGTGCCTTTTGCAAATGTCACACTTCGTTTTGTATTACTTCATCTTACTGGACATGTCTGGGGAAAATTGAAGTTCTTTCGCTCTCCGAACACAGCTGTTCACCCCAGCATGTGTCGCATGGACTCGTTCAATGAACTTCTGCTGCAACTCCTTCGGGATGACTATCCTTTGTCCTCTGAAAATTATTTCTTCTTCTTGAGAAGACTGATCGTAGTCCTTGACAAATTACACCAGTTCTCCAGGTAGACTCTTTTATCCCTGTGGTTCACCCTACTTAGTAACCCAAGTCGGCTTCTGAAGTACTTATCCTTTTCTGTCGTGTCCCTCCGCTCAGAGCAAAAACCACTGTCAGTCTTTCCTTTTCACTTTGTGCATAGTTTCGTTCCGCAGAAGAAAAGCTCAGGTTTCTGTAATCAATCGGTCTCCCTTGTGTTGTGAGCCAATAACGCGGATGGCACATTGGTTATTTATTCGGGAAAACGACAGGTGGATTATGCGTTTCAACAAGACAACGAACAAAACACTCATCTGCATACGATACTGGAGCCAAATGGTCACGGTTGCCACAGACGTCAATGCTCAGTTCCTTTATGTTCAAGTTTTGGTTGGCCACTCTCCGAGCTTCTGCTAATTCAAGCGTGCTCATCCGTCAGTCTTGTGTTTCATCGGTAATTGGAAGATAGTAAACATTCAGTGGTTACTTGCAAAACTCTTATTAATAGTTTTGCATCCGAATGTGAAATCGACAGAAAGATTGCATTTTTTGCTGTTACTTGATACTTCATGAAATACAGTTGAAATGTCTCATCTTTTGTACTCCTTGAGTTGTTTCTATCTTGACCCCACGACTGGCGTTAGAATCGATTCTCAAGGCAAACTTCAAGATCTTTAACTCTGTAGTCAGAATATATGTTTTTAAGTGAATCAGGCCTCTTCGTGGTACTCCTGCAATGTTCCTTCATGGGACCATTTACTCTGGCGCATTGGGAGTGCCCACCTACATTCACACAATCTTAAGTGCGTGGACGAATGAGTCGTTGGTCGTTGAAGGCGCGACCAATCAGAACGCAGAATGAGTCGCCGTCATATAGGTTTTTTTCAAGACGTAAGTCCGAGTATAGAGTCAATTGTAAACCTAGAAGCGTGTATCTCAGATAAGTACACGTTTGGTGACCTCGTCAATTGGTGTGGTGTAGACATAGTTAGTGTGGAATGATTGAGCTAGAAATCAAACCGACTGAGATTTTGTCGACCAATATATTAGGTATTACTGAGAAGACGATTTCGGTCGGGTGGATAATATGTGGCAATGTCAAAAAATAGAGAAGTACACTTTCCAGGTGATGAACAGCAACAATCAGGCAGTACTTCTCATGTTGTGTTTACAACCTTATCAACGATGCGATTTCGTGTCGTAGCTGGCGGAAAATATTGGCTGATGACTCAGATCTTTGTCATTGAAAGACATCAATATTTAATTGATTTTCAATCACTCTAAACCTGAAACAAAATTGTGTCCGCCGTGATAACTGTAAACGTGACGCCTTTCTAATCATTGTGTACGGATCAATACCACGAATGAAAAAGTTGCAACTGTCAAATTGAATCTTGTTTAATGTGGACGGTATAGGTATTTACACACTGACATTTCGATGATTGTTGTGTATAGAAACCGGAGAAATGTAAAATTGCGTCACCAGTTCAATACAGTGAATGTCTGGTCCGCACCGATCAACGGTTGGGTAAGCCCATGTTTAGCAGTATAACTAATCATGCATACCACTCAGAACCTCGATTCGGTTCCAATTGGATGTGACCCGTCGTGCATCTTATAATCAGCTCTTTGACACGACGATGTACAACGAATTTATCAGTGGAACAAGTGAATTTCATTTACAACTGTCTAATGTTAACCTTATCTTTCAAATCAGTGGGACAAATGAATTTCATGTGGTTTTTGACTAAAAGTGCATTCATTGGCTGTGTCTTCCTTATCAGGGAGTTACAAGATACACATCAGCGATCGATATAACGTTGCGAACATTGTATGTTTTTCACTTCGAGATGGACTATTGTCATTCGACACGAGTTGCAATCAAGTTACAGTGACTTGAGGCCACTTTAAGGCGTTCCAAGGCATTAGTCTGCATGTCGTTCGAAGGTGAATGGGTTCGCGTTGCTGATTTGTACGTGGGTAGGCTGATAAACACACCGCCTCTTTGACTCTTACGGGGTATGAAGGGAGACGTAAATGAAGGTACAGCGAATCGAGAACACGAAACGTGCTCCTTTTCGTGTCTGGTCCGAACCCATTGCTCGATATCAACACTCTTCTGCCACCTGCCTTGTGTATTGATGTGCATCTTGTTTATGCAGCCAAGCGTTGGTCCCCATCATGTTAAGATTGTTATCACTACTCAGTGTTCGTGTTTCGAATCCGGACCGCTGTCAGATGCCGTCGAGGGAATGAGTGCCTCCACTTAATCAAATTGACCGTTGTGGAACAGATTGTCCGAACGCTTCCATCGGGCTATGGTAAACGGGGTGAACTGCAATAGACAAGGCCAATGAAAGCGGCAGCGTACACAATTGCTGTTGGCAACTGTGGACATAGATAGTTGTATCAGCAAAACCGCTTCATGACTGTTTCATGACGAAATTCTCACCATCCAGAATGCCCGGATCTCCGAACTCCGAAATTCTCAGTCCAACACGCCAAAAAGAAAGTGTTCGAGAAACAAATCTACTCGCTTTGTCGGATATCACCATATTACGGTGATGTGTTTGTGAGTTGATGCCTACCTTAAAGAAGTAATGCAAGGTTATTGCGTTCTGGATACTCTCTAAACAATCTGATTGGTTGGCCAAGGTCCAGCAAGCATATTTGGAAAGATACTGAAGTTTCGGAGCATTATATCGGCTTCAGGTTTGAAATCCATGATCAGGTTTTGCCCATCACAGCATGAGCCATATTTGGAATCAGTAAGAGTGGGTAATATCAGATGATGAGTGCGATTGACATGACATTCCAGGACATAGGAAGCACATTTATCATCTTAAGGGAACATACTGCAAAACACTAGTGAAATGAGGACGAGCAATCGCATTGTACTACTTACATCAACACTCAATAGTGAGGCGTGAGCTCGTATTTGGATACTGAAGTAAACGCAGGAAACATACAAGAACAATCATTGGTGTGCATTTTGGCATGAAATGGTTTCTTCTCCATACATGAATTGGGTATTGACAATTGTAACAACCGGGACGCCCTTGGATCAATTTTATATGCAAATGAGCGTTTGTTTGTTCGTTGTGGTGTTGAAACGTATACCCTATGTACTGATTTCCCGGATAGACGGTCCTTGTGCAATCCGCTTTCTCCGCCCACGGCACCGGTTAAGGCTAACCATTTGCGTTGGGTATAATCACGTGTAAGCCAGTACAGTGCTTATTGTTTCTCGCAAGTAGCAAAAGGCAGTTCTCAAATTTGAAACAGTTCATTCCCTTCAGAAGTTTGAACAAAACAGTCAGAAAACGAAAACTGGTAGATGCAAGCATTTCGTATTGACTCATCAGTACCAAATTTACAATAACATGAAACGGTTCTCAAATTAACTCGTGTATTGTAACTAGTAGACTAACCCCGAGTAACAGTCACACGCAAGCGTAGGCGCAAGGTGAAGCAAGAGTATGAATCAACGCACGCATCGATCGTCTTGAGTAAGTAATCACATTGTTGATCAGGCAAGTAAGAAAATAAGACGTGCGCTCAGATGCGGCCTGGCGAGTAGTTGGTCAATACTGATGTGAGTGGCACACACACACATTGGCCAAGATAGACAGCGCTCTGTAGATCAGTGGACACAACAGTGCATAAGATCGAGTGTACGACTATTGCAATTACGTGGAGCGGATTATGACGGGATACAGAGAACCGCACTTGATTCAAACGTGGGATGTGATAAAAATGACCCAACCAGCGGTGGTGACATAAGTCAGGCAAAACGAAATAACTAATAATGAAATAGCAATGACGTTGATAATAATAATAATAATAATAATGGTGTAAATAGTGATTCTACATGTCTTCACACAAACGGATTTAATATAAAACTCCAGCTGTCTATGTTCGAGCGACTTTCTTCGAGCTCCCAACGAGCATGGTTCGTCTAGGCCAGCCGTATTTGTTGCCAGATAGCAGAGTCCTTTATATTTGGCATGAACATTTGTGCCAGGTTGGAGACTGTTTGTTTGTAATGGACTGTTACCAAATTCCACTGTTCATCTTTCTCAATTTCACGCACGTTGACTACCAGATTGGTTTATCCTTCAGATTAGTAAACCAGACAACTGACATCACAGGTATCTACTATTTGTTTCTGTTGCAGACAGCGTTTAGCTTCCATAAATGTGCATGATCTTGTTTTTGGCCTGTTAGTACAAAGCGACTGACAGAGCTGCCAGCCCACTGAGTTAGTTCGCCGTTCACGCCAAGAACTACACCCAGATCCAGGCGAGCAATGAAGTCGTGCAGTGTATGTGAGTTGCTAAATACTTGTGTATGATACCAGACCGCAATGTGTCATGCTCGATCTACATTAGCACAGTGTACTTTTTGTTTCGAGTCCCAACACATCCTTTATTTAAGTACTGTGAATATGCCCGGTTTAGTCATGAGAAGAAGCGCGTAGCCAACAAACTTGTTTTCAGTGTTTCACTATCAGGCTAAATACAACAAATTTATATGGGTTCGACAGGGGTAGTACATCAATAGGGTGAGGGATGGTAGGCATTAATGTCAAGTTAGTCAGAGTCATCAAGTGGTTTTGGCAAATCGGTGTTCCTACGTAACAGATCGATCCGGGTTATTGATACACAGCCACGGGAGGTTCAATGCTTTGACCAGACGCTTTTGTGAACATAACGGGGGTGAGTGTAATCGAATTACGATGGCTTCTGCGATGGCTAATAAACGACCTTTGACCCATTTCGATTGCACTCCGCAGACTCGATAGATCGGTTTGAACGAATTGGCTGGGTTAATCACATGGTTCGATTCGGCCAAGTGTGCAGCGACCGTTGATGAACAAGTCGTCATCGATGCTCCCGCATGCGTTCAGGTAGTCGCCTTGTTGTGCGGCCTATGTAGCTTATTCCACAGGAACAAACAAAACGGTAAACACAAAAAGAAGCAGCATTTACAGGCGGTATATCTTTTAGCTGGGGACGCGAAACTGGTGTGGAGTTAAATTGTATACGTAATTGAGCTGCGAAATAGGTTTTGTTAAGTGCCACGTTAAGTCTCCTAGTTATATTCTCAGCGTTGCTGTCGCCTTTGAAAGGCAACGTAATATAGACAGACTTTTTGTCTACGGTTTGCGGTACATCTATCTTTGAGCTAATTATAATGTGCTTAGCTATAAACTGTTCTGGATAACCGTTTTCAAGGAGTGTGTTAAATATAAACTGTTTTTCTTCTTCCACGGTGTCATCTGAGCACATTTTCACAGCTTTGTCTAGTAAGCATCGGACTAAATTCTTCTTTTGTCTCAAAGGTACAAAACTATTGAAGTTAGTATACTGTCCTGACCAGGTTGCTTTACGATGTACTTTACGTTGTAATGTGCCGTCTTCACGGCGTGACATGAACACGTCTAGAAATGCTATACCTGCTGCTGACTCGGGTTCCATGGTAAAGCGGATATTATTGTGGGCACAGTTGAAGTGCACCAGTATTTCATTGAGGCATTGTGAGTCATCTGCCATGCAGATAATGTCGTCTACATAACGCTTATAAAGAGCTAATGACTTTATATGATCTGCTAGTGAACTATTTTCAAGCTTAGCCATAAAAATGTCCGCTAATAAAGGGCCTAACGGTGAACCCATTGCCACCTCATCCTTTATTGCGCATCACCTGGTAATGTGTAACATATTTCCAGTGTGACTTTTGTCAGTTTACCAACTGACCCGTCCAGAAGTGCACATACTTCTCATGTTTAGTTGGAATGAATACTTTCATTTCATTGAAGACAAATTGTCAGTTTTGGGTCTTTGAATTAACCATCTTTTGCGTGTGTAGTACTAAATTTAGTACTGCCCCGGAGATGACCTCCGTTTGATTTCCGTATGGGAGTGGGGCAGGGGTGTAAAATACTTCTTAAATTACTAGTTCAAACTGTACACTGAATCGTGAGAACGTTCGCCTACTGTCGGCTTGATGTATGCAATCGCGTTCGGTTGTTGGTTTATACACGCCAACTTGATTGTCAATTCAACGACTGGATCCCCAACCTCCCTAATTATATTGCATATCGGTATCATATAGAGATCTACGATACCTGTTGAAACTCTTGTACAATATATGTTGGGTCTATTATTTATTCATATTCTCGTTTTGCATTTGATTCATATTGCATGTATGTGGGACCGGTCAATTTTTGATCACGTACACACTAAATTGTGACTTTCACATAACCCTTTCTTCTTTCAACTTTATTATGTACTGTGTGCTGAGATTTTCTTTTGGTTCACAGTCTGTTATTCAATTTTTGCCTTTCTTCTTAATCCTATATAGAAAGTATTAATATGTACTCATGCTCAAATACTTCTTTCTCAACATATTCAATAGTTTTCTCTTTAGCTTAGGTCTTATCACTACTTTCTCCGTTGAGTAGTGTCTTTTACTAGGCACTAAATCATTTGAACCAAAACCGAAAAGGAGA
>JTDE01005165.1:27296-45898 GCA_014338405.1 Paragonimus skrjabini miyazakii
AGCATTGAACTCACCGGCTGGTATGAATATGTCTATGTTTGGTCTGTTATAATAGTTCAACGACAGCGTCATGCAACATAGTCCTACCAGCATATGAACAACCACTCGTTGGAACGTACCTCGACATAATGAATGTACCAGTGCTCACCAGTGGCTTTAGATAACAACTAACACCCGAGGGTGCAGAAAAGGCAGAAAAACTGAGAGGCAAAACAGAATGAGAAAGCGGTGATAGCCGAACCACAAATTTGGATACTCCCATGTCGTTTACTTCGTCAGGGAAGTTCGACCTGAAGCATACCACTCGGATTATCTGACTGAAGCATCTGGTCTTTGAGGCCACAGGTGATACGGTTCTGGTAGGGATTCTTACTCGGAACCAACAGTTTAAAAATGTGAAACAATTGGTTCTTTTTAGAAGTCTGAACAAAACAGGTAGAACATGAATACTTATAACGACAAGCATTTCATTTTAACTCATCAATGCCAAATTTACAGTGACATGAATCGGTTATTTCAACCAAGCAAGTGAAGGATTGGATAAACCGTCAACGGATTAAGATAGGTCACTAGGTCTAGGGAAGAACTACGTTCACGAACAATTGCTTCCTGGAACAGAGGGATGGCCTGGATCGATTGATTGATTGTGATTGCTTCAGAAAACCGCAAGAATTCTGGATTGGAATGACGTTACAGGATTCTAGATGCACGAACTGGATTAATGACGTGACCAGTGGTCGAGACGTTTTTAAGGACTAACGAAGTCGGCCGTTTAAGTGTTTCAGCAATGTTTCCGTTCTCCGATAGCACAGACATTTGCACCTATATAGGCAAGCGTTCTTTTACTCTGGAGTTCAATCATCTCTCAGTTCCGTTTACGTATCTTCATCCGCAGTTACATATAACTTGGTGAACACAGTGTGAGGTGACACCGATAGGCTGGCTTCATTTGACCGGAAGTACTGGTAGCCTCCGGGTCTTTGTGGTTACATGTAGTTCAGTTCCATCAAATGTTCGTTCTAGTGAATTCCTCAACCGTTGTGTTGTTTGGTGTAAGACGTAATCACCTTAGAATGGCAGCTCTATACAGACCCACTTTTTCTAATTCACAAAGACCGCCTGTTTGGATGATGCTTCCTGTTTAATGTGTCTGTTTACAAACATTTTGGGGGTAATCATTCGATTGTAGGACAGAAGAAATCAGGCTTAGTTCTTCCATAAGACTGTCGTGCATGCCGATTCGCGTTGCTCGTGTAAACATCCTCCACTAAACCGTCGTGGGTACAGATTCATCCTGCTGATGTGAACAATGTATTCATTAATGTTCTTTTATTTTGGACCGGTGCGAAACTGCTGAAGTTTTGGTACTGACCGGATCGCGTGGATTTCTTATAGACAGCTCTTCCAGCTGACCCATCTTCTTGGTCACCTATGAGTATGACTAGAAATGGCGGATAGTTGCTAGCCTCAACTTCACAAATAACCTTCAGCTTAGAATGGCAAATATTTAGGCATTTCACAAGGTTATTTAATACCTGTTTCAATCAATTGAATATCAATATGTCGTCAACGTAACGCGATACTGTCCGGTGCAGTCCAAGAGAGATTATGGCTCACGTGACATCGATGTACGGTGGTGTCGTTGAGATCCATGATCTCAACGGTTGACTGATCGAGCTGTCGGAAGGTGGTTTCACCAGCCGGGAGAAGATCGTTGCTTCAGAAATAAGTTACACCACTGAATTCAGTGCAGCGGAGGGACAACCCTAAACACCGCGATTTGAACAACCTAGTCGGAATATTTTTCCTGGTAACCTGCGTCGCATTGCGGTATTGGAGTAAGTTGTCCAAGAATGTCTCAAACTCCAGTAGCGTTTTCAGACTCGTGGATGCAACTGCGTTCTTAACTATTCGGACCAAGTTCTCTGCACCGCCATTAGAACATGGATGGTAGGACAGCGTCCTGAGTTTTCGGCAGCCAATATCGTCGAACCAGAACTTCGTCTCCGTCGAACAGAGCTATGACCCACTATCCACAGTCAGCATCTGCACAGTTAAAGCATTTTCTCAACTCCTAAGTTACTGAAGACGTGGTTGATGTGTTAGTCAAAATGACTTCTTGCCATTTTGAATAAGGATTTATTAACATCGAAATGTAATAACGATTTAAATACGGACTGCAATATTCAGTGTGCACGCGCTGTCAGGTTGTGTAGCCCTCAAACCAGAGAGTCCAATTGTTTTGGTTCCGATTTTAACTTATTGATGCATGTGTCGCAGTGCTTAACCGCTGAACGTACGTCAGCGTTTATCTGAGGTCATCAGCACATGTCTTGCCAGTGGCTTCATCTTCTCAACAGTCATTTTGCCTTTGTGTAGATCGTCCTAGAACGGTCTTTCGCAGCGGTGGGGGTACGCTCAAGTGGTCATCGCAACACAACACCCTACCTGGTTGGATTGAGAGCTATCCACGGTGCAGGAAAAGCTTGGAATGTCTCTTACTGACTTTGGACTGCCAGCCTTTTGAGAGAGTCGAGATCAGCGAGGAATTCCACTGCTTCGTGTATCTGCTCACTTCCTTTCTTGAAACAGACGATGCTTGCGCGTTGAAATTGTATTGGTCTGCCACAACGAATGGGAAATGTCGTAATATAAAGTCAACATGCAAGATCACTTCACCAGGCCGATGTAGAATGTCTTGGTTGTATGCGGCTAGTGAGGTGCTCCCTCGCTGAACCGTGGTGGCTGTAGATGTTGCAATGGACTTATTCAGATCAAACAAAATTGTAGTGCCTGATGATATGTGGCGGATGTGAACTTTGATCAAAACAGATACTTGTGCAATCCTCGAACGGCCCAAAAGACAGCCAGAGCTTCTTTCTGAGTCTGTGAGAACCCTCGTTCTGTGATTTGAGGAGACGGAAAATGCAGGTGACGGGACACTCCTCCTGTTCCAGCACAGCTAGGATTCTATCTACAGAAACATCCATCGTCAGCTCGGTACACTTGAACGGCGAGAATGCTGTCAGCACGAAACGTTCAATAATGTATTTCATAATGCTGCGCACAACGTTCTCATATTCCTCTGTTCATTTCCATGAGTAGGATGACTGGGCGAGAAATGATGGCTGGGCCTTCGTAACAAAATCTAGGACAAATCTGGAATAATACCGCATGCACCCAACGATGGACCTTTGGCAACTTCGTGTTTATCGATGGTCTGAAGCGGTTTTGGTCCACTCGATAACTCTTAGCATCCACTGTGAAACCGAGGAGCCCCGGTTCCGTGATACTCAAAGTGCATTTTGGTGGTTTAAATGACACGTTTTTTTCGGCAAACCTCTTGAGCAGCTTTTTGCAACTATGGTTGTGCTCTTGTTTGGTCGCTCCGAAGATGATTGCGCCGCTTTGGTAGGCCAGCGCTTCATCAAGGCTACTGACTAATTTGCCGATCGCCTCCTGGAAGATTCCGGAAGACACACGCAGCCCAAAAGCAGGAAATGATATTGGATCAGACCCCAGGGAGTCTTGGTGTTTGTCGAAAGCTTGGACTCAAGGATTGGTGGAATCCGCAGGTATATGTCTACCAGGTCAGTTTTGGAGGAGTGCTAACAACCGTGCAACGTCTTTACAGAAATCCTCTGGTTCGATTATGGTTGCTATTAAATCAGCAGAACAATGGGATTGTGTGATCTAGTTGTCTAGTGTCACAAACGGTCTGGGCTGAAGATGGTACGTGAATATATACAATAATATCGAACTACCATTGATTTCTAACCTAGCCTGAACTGCCACCTTATCAACTGCCAAAATTACCGGTTCTCCCTTCCCAGATAAAGAACAATAATTGGAACGCTTATTTGAGTAGGGCTTTTTCTTGCCAAGTGGACAAACTCTTCGCCAGTGTCCATTTCTGCCGCATTGATAACAGACGTCGCTACGGCTCTCATCTTTTCCCACATTCTATGCCGCCACTTCCTGAGTCAACTTTTCCACTGCGCTTCGACGTTCACTCAATTCAGTCTGTTCGTCTGTTTTCAACTTGCTGACTGTCGGGGAGTTTTCTGCCAGCAACCATCGAGCCAAATCAGCCAGCTGTTCCAGTGTCATCGGATGCACGATGAAAGCAATCCTGAGCTGATCCCGTCAGGATGCGCTACTCTGAGTCCTGAACCAAGTGGGGTAGGGCTCTTGACAACGCTGCTCGAAATGATACGGCATACACAAGAGCGTCGTCTCCTGGTCCAAGTCGGGTGCCATTGAACCACCGCATTACCTCCCGGCAGTCTGCTGGGCTGCCGAACCTGGCGGTGGGCACCTCCTTTGCGGCGGCCCGCTCCAGCTTCGCGGGGCCCCTTCGCGCTGCCTCCAGCTCCGCGTTTGTCCTGTCCTTGAGCAGCATCGGCAGGGCCGTCAGGTTCGCCTGGTCCGTTTTGATTCCGACCATCTTCGACACGTCCTCGAAGTCCTCCGGTAAAACCCGGACGTCCCCATTTTTAAACGGCTGCGGCCACGTGTCTTCATCCTACAATCCTGGTCACGGCACCAAGTGTTCTGATCCAAAAACGCGGATGGCACAAGGGTTGTTGTTTATTTGAGAAAGCAACACATGGTTTAAGCGTTTAAACATGACAACAAAGAAAAACACTCACTTTCGTGCGGTACTCGGTTTAAATGGTCACGGTTGCCACAGACGTCAATGCTCAGTTCCTTCACGTTCCTTTACCTACCAAAACAATTTCATGCGATGCTTCACCCCGATGTTTCTTCCTGTATTTTTCCACCGGCTACTTCGATGTCAAAATGCATGCTGTGGTCTTACTACTGAATAGAATTCGTGTGAGCAGTATATTACGATGGCCCATTTTCACTACATTAGTAAAAAACACTAAAGAATGGATATTCCACTAGGCTTAATGTGTGTTGCAGCGAAGTCACCCACACAAAAGTGGACACGAGCATGGTGTCCGAAAAATGTGTTTAATCAGCTACCGTACCGTTGTGGGCAGGCCAACCAGCAACTTGTCTCAATCCTAGCTCGTCTACTCGGTGATTCTCACGCCCAGGATATTCCAGCTTTATGCTAATGTGGTGCGGAAATCGTAGGGAGAAAACAGACCGATTTGCAAGCAACTTTTATTTGGTTGTTCACTCACCGCACACGAGACAGACTTCAGAGTACACTAGTAAATGCGCTAGAGGGACGAACGTTAGGTGACCTACACGCACACCGACCACCGAAAAAGAGGTCAGACGAATTCTCGTCGACCTCAACATTTCAAACGAGCGTGGAAAGAGTTGGACGCCGATCCTAATGATAACTGCTACTACGGAAAATTGCCCATAACAATGAGAATGATGTCGATTTGTTATGCCGCAATGAGTGAAGTTGCAGTACCAAAACCGGAAGGCTAATTTTATTGTTAGTGCTTCTAATAGTTTTATATTCGAAGGGTAACATAAATTGATATGATAGCATTAGTAGGTACATTTCGCCTCACGAGGATTTAAGAGATGAGTTTACTCAAAACTAAATTCGGTAATTAAATGTAACTTTTGCACTGCCTCATCGTGCTTGTAGACCATCGCGCAGCTTATACCTCTACCACTTATCAAAATAGTCACACCAGTTATCACGCTATTTATCAACTCCAGTGTTGCTGTAGTGTCAACTACCTGAGATGAACTGAAATAAAATTGATCTCCGCAATGACTGAACACACACAAGTGATTAAGTGGACATAGCACATGATAACAGACGCTCGTGGACAGCCATTTATCTCATCGATCATCCACATACTTTCAAGTGGACCTCACATCTGTCTGCATATTTATTGTGCCAGTCTGTTAAGAAAGCAGAGTTCATACCCACTGAATTTGACCGAAATTTTACACATCAAGAGCTGTGACGGTAGGATCGTCTCTAGTTTTTATTGTCGTGGACTTCACGATTTACAATTTGAGTCATCTGTCCATTTTACTGTCTTCATAAGCTTCTCTCATTCCGTTACTTTATGTCTGGCTGCCCTTATTTAATCTCATGTGGTCTAGCCTTGAAAAAGAGAGCTCTTAGTCAATGCACATGCACTTACGGCAAGCAAGTCAGACCATCACTTCAAGAAATAGTGCAGAACACAAAAATATTAAACTGGCTGAATGTTGACGAAACACGAAAGTGATGTTGCATAGCCAGACACAATATCAGACCGCGTGGCTTAACTAATAATGGAAAAGTCAGTTTGGGCTTGCCTGTTCTGGGTTGGCCAATGCACCCATGTTCCGTAGGAGGAAATTCAAACTTCTCGTCCAGGTTCTTCTCCAATTAAATGAGCGCAGTTTCCGCAAGTGCATCAGTACCAGTCCAGCGTTATATCCCGGCTTCTATAGAGAAAAGACGGACACAAACGTACAGCTGGTTGTAACCGCAAATAAATACAGAAAATGAACAAACAACGTTGATCAATCGCATATAGACGAGAAACGGGTCAGTTGACTTGCAGCGATATTTCAGATGACAGTACTCAGAAATAAATTCTATTCAGAGACACACACAACTTAACATTTGCACACCCACCACGTGGAAGCGTGAGTTGAGCATATTAGGCTGAGGTTAACCAAATAACGCTCAAACAATGGAATTTTTGTCCTACGATTAAATTTGCCCGTTTAATGAACACCAAACGCTGATGGTATGATGATTGTGCTTTTTACTGATAAACAGTTGGAGATTTTGACTTATATAAATTGAACATCACTCATAAGTGATCGTAATCGTAACATGATAGGAGTATTAGTCAGTCCGCTTCGAAAAGAGGCACTACACTTTAGTTTCATCTTTGTTAAAGCTGATGACTAGGGCCACGTTTGGTTGTGTGGTCAGACTGCGAGTGGAAACAAACAACAACAAACAGCGGTAGTCACTCTCAGCTTGAAACGTAAACATAATGTCCAGGCATGAAACCATCAATGCAAAATTCGTGAACAGAGAGCACTGGTTTCGTTACCCATCAAAATTCTAACAATTATCCCGAGTGTTTTGATAAATACATCCATCTGGAGGCTCACCAGTATTATATCCAGATTGTTTACTTACACCAGACTCTTCCACCTCATTGTTTGCTCCAACTGTTATAAAAGTCTCTCAGTTCCCTTTCGATCTTTCCCTGACTTATCTGTCAGTAACGATGGTGTTGACGCACCTGGTGGATTTGCTTTACAGCTCAGGGCACCACGTCACTTGCATAGCTAGTTTCCGTGAACCCAATTTTCAAGCTCGTCACTGGTGTTCAAGGATATAACATGTCACAGTTTTCTCTGGTCTCACAGGGTGTCCTTCTTTGGAAGAACTTTCCCAGACTCCAGTTTTGTTACGCTCACGTTCTGCTGGTCTCTGTACACCGCTCGGTTCGAACGCAGTGCATCGACCAGAAGGCTTTGTCGTTTACTGACAACCTCCTGTGCAATTGTGAGGTTTTCGTTTGGCAACTTCCGCAGTTTTCGTTGACCCACGTGCATTTATCCGTCCGTCCTCCTACAAACCACTATGCTCCTTGGCTGACGGTTCTGGCATATGCCGGCGCATTGGTTGAAATGGGAACTTCTTCATTGTGCCTTAGAAAGGCTGATCTACAAAACTAATGATATTTCATTGATTTAGTCCGTCTCGACTTCACCGATAATGAAGGAATCTTCTATCAGCAACTAACGAGACGCATCATCCAACCTCTCCAAAACAATTAGACTAACGATTTAACCAACTGTGGACTTCTTTCTAACCACTGATGGTATAACTTCAACAAAGTGATCTGTCCACAGGCGTTGTTTTGAATCATCGTAATTCTTCGATGTTCCAATCTAATTTTGAGTCGCGCCAATCCCTCACTTTGGCTCAGATAGATATCCCATGGTTTCACTGTACAGACAATTAGTCGACGGACATATTTTCACTCATTATATCCGAATATGTGATTCCACTCGTGCTGCGTGCACCCCTGCCTGCTGTCTCGGTGATTATCTTGCTCAAATTACCAGGAATTACAAACCTGGTCTTTTATCAGGTTGTGCTTTTGCAACAGGTGGGTTACAATATCTCTTGACCTACTTGGAATAGTTTTGAACCCGTTTCTGGTAAGTCTCGCGATCACGTCTTGTTTATGTTGACCCGGCCAAATGGATCAAAAATGAATGCAATACAGTAATACTTAGACATATGTGCTTGTGCAATGACATAATTAGCAGCTACATAAACTCTAGCTGTTAAACATATTTTTGCCTGTCTGCACTGCTTCCTGATAAACCAACTACCTTTCAACTTCACACTTATGGGAGCCGTAAATCATCCATTTGTTTCGCACGAATTAACTGCGTTCTATTTTACAGATCGCCATCCCCATTTGTTCTGATTGTCACACATTATTTCAACAAATCATTGATGTCGCTTGAGTAGATTTGCTCAGTTATTCGCAGACCAGTGGAACCGAACTAACTTACGTAACAGGTAAGGAAACAATTATCCCGACATTAGGTGAAATACTTCCAAGCAGCCACAAAGCATGCTCAAAATCCATGGCTTGTGAATCACAGGCCATCCGTCAAATCGGACGAGCAATCACTGGGATAAATGAACTCAACGGGGTCGAAATGAACGATGAGAATCCGCAACAAACGACACCAATCATACGAACAGAGCTGGACAGAAGTGCAAACGATGTTTGAATAGAAATCTCATTTAGTTTTGTGATGAAATTCCGGTTCACAAACGAGAGCTCACGAACGGCGAACCGGACAAAAAGATTGTTTTGTTGAACGAAGCTCCGCTACAGTACGATCAAGTAACAACAGGGCTAGTTGACTCCAATCGAACTCAGGTACACGTACCACGTTTTTCCAGAACTTGGAACCGAATTTATCATAATACTCCGGCGTGTGTTCGTACACCATGCCAAAGGCCTGAAAACGAAAAGGAGGGTTGATATTAAGTGGGTGATATATAAAAAAGGCTGAACAACTCGGATTCCGCCAGCAAATTCCTCAAACAATGGCAAATGGTTTTCGTGTTCTTGTGTTTGAACAGCGCTGACTGCAGCCGTGTCATTTTCAGTCATCGGCAGCAGTACATATTCATCCTATACCGATGCGATACAACCCTATAATCACTGCACAATGTGTTAAAAATGTATTTAAATGAACGAATGGATGAAGCTAAAGCTGAACTTCTAGTACTAGTGATGGAGAGGGAATCGGATTTAACGCACGAAATCCTACTGGAACACACAAACTAGAGATCTCTGTAATGCATACTCACAGAGAGACAGCAAGGTAATGTGAAGGTTTTACAACAGCTGCATATCACTTTCAGTAATTTTTTTCGGGAATCTTCATCGCTTCAACAAGTGTTGATCACAGTTAGTCCGACTGACAACCGTAACCTCTAAAGCTTCTAGACGTACGTGTCTCAGTAGATCAGTATCCTGGTGGATAAGACGACCAACACTCACTAATTTATCGGGGGTGACTTTCAGTTGTGTTTACCAAGTCGTCGACTTGTACTTCGATATCTTGCTTCAGGAAGCGAGTGAACTGTAAACAGTGGACTATTCATAACACTGAAGAATGGTAAGTTTTCTGAAAGCGTATGCTGAAAAATGCTCCAATTGCCAGTGATCTAAATGGAATAAAAAGAAAGACTATTTGTTTCATGTGCAAAGCTGCCGCACACTGCGAGACAATCGTGTTTCAACCGTCTATTCCGATTACAGTTAAAACATTCCCCTGATTTACTATGAGTATTTATCCTATTCTGATTGTGGCAGAATCCACTGTGATGTGTCCATGGTGGTCGATATAGGAGCGACTATTTCGTTGATTGCTAGTGCACAGAAGCCAAACGTAGAACCGACATCCATAATGATCAGGATGGTTGGAAGTCGTAGTTTACTGGTTGACGGTGTGAAAGAATGTGGGGGACGTATCGGAAGCCACAGCGTAAAACGTCATTTCACTGTGTCCCCAGAATCCAGGCAAACTATTCTTGGAGTCGATCTCCTCGCTGAAACAGATGCCGTGAATGATTTGAAGCTCAGGAAACTGTCAACCAAGTATGGCTCCCTGACACTCACAGGACAGCGACGGGATAGCGTCAAAGAAGTACGCACGGCTAAACCTCCCACTTGAACAGCCCCCTTGCTCTAGACCACAGTCGAGAAATACGCGGAGATATTCACGAACGACGATGATCCGTACGGATTCTGCAACTGGATTGTACATGAAATACCAACAACCGGAACATTTTGACCTCACGGACCCCGCAGGTAACCGGTTCATCTTGAGGGGGAATTGAAAAGGCAAATACAGAAAATGCCAGATGGGGATGTTATCAAAGAAGCCAACAGTCTGTACAATTCACATGTTCTCCTGGTGAAGAATTCCAACGGGAAGTATCGCTTTTGTGTGGAGTTTAGACACAGAATAAAGTTGTGTCAGTACGGTCGGCCGCTGACATTTTTGACAAGTTGCAACAGGCGACGTTTTTCACAGTGTTGGACTTACGCTCCGGATACTGGCAGGTACTAATCAAACTCACGGATCGTGACAAAACAGCATTCACGGCAGGCGAAAAACAGTAACAATTCGAGCGCATGCCGATTGACCTATCCGGTGCACCGTTCACATTTCGACGCCTGATGGTTCAGCTGGTGAAACGACAGAATAATGTGGCGGTATATGGAAATGATAGCTTTACATAGTAACACGGAATCGGAACATGCTTCCCATATGAATGCTGTCTAAAATCGAATTCAGAAATCAGGGCACGGGAGTAATGATGATGTTTCACAACTCGGACGATCATCGGTGGTGTTACTGGAACACGAGGTGGGTCAAGGGGAAATCAGGCCTCTGACGGAGAAAATATTGACAAGTAGAGAGGCCGTGGCACCGAATTCTAAACGAACGATGAGACAATTTTTGGACCGAGCAGGGTACTATAGTCGGTTCGTGAACACTTTTCACTCCATTACATCGTCATTGAACGAACTCCTTCGAAAAGACAGGAAATGTGAATGGACCGACGATGCCCAGAAGGCGTTCACGCGAGTGCAACAAGAGATGAACGAACAACAACTGATCCTGAAACTTCTGAATACAAAGAAGCGTTCATCGTAGCAGCTTGTGCCAGCAGCTGTGGTATTGGGACACTGCTCAAGCAAAGGGGGGGAGTAATCGAATAGGCCAGTAGAATCCTGACCCCAACAGAGCAGAAGTATTCGACCATTGAGAAGGAATGTTTGGCAATCGTCTGGGCACTGAACAAGCAGAGGCCGTATCTGTTGGGTCAACAGTTCCACACGGAGGTGGATCACAAATCTCTAGAATGGATCGGGACTGCGAGAGACCCGAGAGACAAACTAGCCCGATGGACATTACGTTTACAGGAATATGATTTCACGATCAATCGTGTGCCTGGTTCAAGTCATTGCGTCGTTGACTTTCTTTCACGACTGCAGATAGACGACGAACTCCCCAAAGTAACTTTTGGAGTCAACGGCTTAGTAACAGAGCATGAAACATAAACACTAGCGCGTCTACAACGTCAGGACAAGGTCCCGCGGAAAGTGATTGACGCTCTGGCAAAAGGCGTGAGGATCTCAACAAATACTGATGCTGAAGAGCTAAAAATAATCGCCTCCAAATGGCGAAGATTTGGCTCGAACATTGCGGGCGTGTTGACGTGGCAGCGTGGCATTGGGCGCTCTGGCATGGCAGTCATTCGGAGACAACTGAGGAGGAAACTGATAGCAATCTGCCGTCAAATGGCTCGCACTGGATGTACTAGGACATGCGATCTGCTGCAACAGAGAGCATATTGGCCGAAGATGAAAGAGGATGTGACACCGTACGTGCTTGCATGCCAACAGTGTCAGTTACTGAAAGGCGACAATCGGGGAACCCAACAGCCCTTACAGCAAACACCGATTTCTGAAATCCGTGAACTCTGGTCGATTGATCTTATGGGCCCATTTCCACTGAGCGACCACAGTAACCAGTACGTTCTGGTCATGAGGAAACACTTCAACCGTTGGATCGAAGCAACTGGTGTTCTGGATGAAAAAGTATCTACAGTGGGAGACATGGTGATGAAGCACATCGTAGCAAACCACAGTGTACCAAAGGCGATCTTGACAGATCGAGGACCATGCTTTGAAAACGAGGAGTTTTGAACACGCATGCAACAACTGGGAACCAAGCGCATCCGAACGACACCATATCACCCACAAACAAATGGCCTAACCGAACGTAACAAACGAACGGTCAAGAATTGCTTATCAGTCAACGGAGGTGACTGCGAGTCTGCGTTGCCACTGGTTTTATTGGCTCACCGGGCACGCACCAAGGAGCACTCCGTAACGCAACGGCTCGGCAAAACTAGAATGTTCAATATAGGAGAATTGGTGCAGTATCGAGATCATCGGAACACGGGTGTCAGCGGTTCAGGATCAAGAAAACTTCTGCCTTAACGGAAAGGTCAGTCTTTGGACATTTTCAGACAGAATCTAGTATAGACGATCAAGAGGGACGACGAGACGAAACGAGTTCATGCCAGTGTGTCAGCCGGTGCAGCGAACCAGAAGAAGACCAATAATCCGGAAGGCACCACCGTGTCGAACGAAGAGGATTCCTCAACAGATGCAGAGGAAACAAGGAACCTCAGAAGTAAAAAGGTAATGTATGACAGGCAATTTCGTTGTGAGTAGTATACAACTCGCAAGTAATACATTACCCACGAGCGACAATCAGAAACAAAAAGGCAAGCTCCTAACGCCGAGAAGACGATGGGCCAGAAGGGACTATCGGAATGGTGTGTACGTGCTATGGGAGAAGTGCCACCATGACGAATGATAACGTACTGTCTCCCACTGTGTGTGTGGATGCACGTTTGCCGTGCAGATGAGTGTACACGTTTGTGATTCCATTTCGGACATGACCTGTCCGGGAGTTCATACAATAAACGAAGTTGCGGGCCCCGCGTTTTTCGTGGTCGCAACAAGATGGAATTTCATTTTTCATATGAGGCGAGGGCCATGCCTCGGGAAGGTTTCCACAATGATTATTATCATAACCGACAAAAGCTTAACATAACTAAATTTGTCAAAGACAGACTGCGGAATTTGGCTGAGTTGCTAGTTCCGATAAACTATCAAGATGTGCGAAAGAAGAATATTTGTTTCAGTTCATGATGCCCAATACCCCATCATCTGCGTACTTGTTGTGAACCCTGGAAAGAATAAGCTGGTTCGCCCATGGGATAGTAATGCGCTTGGTTGAATTCGGATTCTCCGCCTTGCAATAATTAACAGGGAAAATCTTGGTCCCCAAAAATAAAGCGACTGTCTCAAGTAATTGCTCTCAGGACAAACCGAAAGATGGGTGCAAAAAAAACTTTGTTCCGCTCCAACAACGTGTGCGACGATGAGAAGATTACAAGGTAGTAATATGGTGTATAACTACCTACAAACATCTCCGAATCTGACAGCCGACGGATAGTTACCAAACATAGTAGTTAAGGTCACTAAACCACCAATGAGCAAAGCGTAATAAAGGTCGAACAGGTAAAAAATAGCGAAGGTTACCCCTTGAATGTTCACATTTCTGCTCATTCTGATTGGACGAAATCGTTTACCCGAAGAAGGAGGCAGTTTTGGACAGAAGAAAAAGGTTCTCCAACAATATTTGACCACAACTGTGTGAATGTCTAGTGTCATGAATGCAATATACGGTGAACCTAAGATAGGAGACAGAATCGACCCATACAGGATGCCGGAGACAGTGTTGTATGGAAATGAGATTTGGGCAATGAATTGAGTAAACTGACTTCGATTTGTGAAGCAACTGCGTTAAAGCTCGATAGTGAATACTTGAGTTTCAGACTTTTTGAGAACTTGAAATAGCGTCTCTCTGTCAACGTCTCCGAGAGCATTTAAGTGGGCATGTGCAGACGGCTCTTGATTTTCCATCAGGCGATGAATGGAATAAACCGGAGAGGTGAGTGCATCCAAGGTTGAACATGAGGGATGATAGGCAAATTGGCTGGAATCCATGACGTTCATTTGATCATCCGTGCGATCTGCAGACTTGTATAATATAAGGCAAATTTTGTCAGTTTCTTTTCTAGGAATTGATGTGATACGTGTTGTCTTCTAACAGTCAGCAGTTTTGTCTAAAACGCTGAGTGAATAACTCAGCTACGGGTTTACATAAAACTTCCCCACAGTCCTTGAGAACAATTGATAACACGCTGTTAGGTCCGGTTGATTAGCTGGATTTCAACCGGATACACTTTCGAAAGCAGATAAACTCTCAAGTGAATTAGTCAAATCGTTGGAGGAAGAAATCTCTACTCATTGTCCTATCAAAATAACGGTTGAGCATTTCGACGTCGATAGTCAGTTACTTGGCAGGAGTGTTCAGTTTACTCAGCCCTTTCGTGATTTTCCGGATCTCGTGACAACTTTCGTCACACAGTATTGTGCCGGTGTAGACAGTACTCAGATGATTAAACTCACATCTGACGAATTACTGATGAATAGTAGGGGATTTTGTTTTTCCACACAGATTGAGCATCACCCACAATTGATCACAGCTGTCACATTCCCGTAAACTTTCCAATCGGTACCGCACAAAAAGCAGAAGCACTAGACTCGAGTTTCGCTCTCATAAGAGCTCGTCAGTAGTGCACATCCTTGCCACTGCCGGGACTAGAACTCCGGCAACATTTTCATGGGGCAACCTTGTTGACCATTGTGTCGTTGGTCTAACTTTAGGCACGACTGAATTATCATATGTGAACGCTCAACCACTTTCGCTCGCGAGTAATGATCAGGTTGCCCGATCGCTTCTCTTAGGTTATGTTTTCATAACTTTAGCCTGACTGGTTCATGGAGATACGAGACAATTAACTGTCCACTATTAAAAGTATTCGACCCATTTTAACCACAATTCCCTGGCTTTACAGATTGCGGAAATTTCACAAAGTGGGTATACCTCTTCGACCTACTTTAGACATATGCAACTCACCATACCACTCGCTGGCTAAATAGTTGTCATATCTTCTTGAACCCGTCAGGCAAAAGTTATCAAAACGTAGCCCAAGAGACTCCTTTAAACTCATTAATACAATCAGCGGTCTAAACCTAACCGGACAACAAATGATTTCACTGGACGTAATATCCTCGTTTACAAATGTTACATCGAAAGAAACGACAAACTATTTGTGTGACGATATTGTGATTAACAACCTAGATGTCCATATACCCCCACCAGAACTGAAACAGCTATTGTACTTTTGTACTCATAACATACAGTTGAAATTCAATGGAGAACTATATCGACAAATAGATGGCGAGGCAATGGATCCCCAGTGGAACCGTTGTTTGCAAACATCTTCATGACGAAGCTTGATAATGACCAGTTAAAAGAAACCACTCGTGGATTTAGTGTTTTTAAGCGATATATGGGTGATACCATATGCACAGTTAGCGAAAATGCTAACCCAACGGATGTCTTAGCCAATTTCAACTCGGCCCACACGAACGTGACATTTACGCTAGAAGCTGAACGTAGCGAACAACTAGCCTTCCTGAACGTACTCATCCGGCGACGTACTGATGGACGGGTTCAAAGTAAAATTTATAGAAAAGAAACCTTGAATGAACAGTAAGTCCATTTCAGCAGTTTTGTCCCTCTAAAGCAGAAAAGGAATGTCATAAACTGCTTGACTAATAGAGCCATGAGAGTATGCACCCAGGATACAGTCTCCGATGAACTATCGTTCCTATGTACACTGTTCTTACAAAATGGCTATTCAGAGCGTTTTATAGACAAGACTATGCAGCGTCGTCAGAAACAGGATAAGATGAACCTAGTGGAAAAGAAAGCAGTATTTATTTCATCACCCTTCAAAGGGGATACGTTTGCCGAAACAATCACTAGGAGATTTAACATTGTCATAAACAGAACATTCTATGCTGCAAACTAACGCGTCTGTTTCATTTCTACTTCAGCTTTGTGTTCACGGTTAAAGAATAATGTGCCCATTTCTGTGGCTTCTTTTTGTGTGTACTCATTTACTTGTTTCTGTGGAACCAGTTATGTGGGTCGCACGACCAGGCGCTTATCTGAACGTATCCGTGAGCATCATCCAGCCTGGATCAGCAGCGGAGTCATCAAGACAATAACGAGCGCAATGGTTGCAAACCTCGTTGATACACATCATACTGTCAACCTGGACTCCTCTTTTTGTCCGATTTACCGAGTCAATGTCAGATAACGAATTTTGGCCACAGCTGAAGTGATTGGAATTCGATTAAAAACCCACCCTTGTGCGCACAGAAGCGCTTTATTCAAGCGATGAAGTTGCCATGGCCAACCACCCACTCCTCGACCGATCAAAAGGTCACGGTTCCAGGTGCCTCATAATTGTGACGTGATTGTACAAAACGTTGTCTCTGTGCGTGCCGGTGACACGTCTGACCTCACTGAAACTTGCTACTTGTTTCGCCCGGACAACTATGTTTCATATAAATGTTATGTAGTTAGCCTGATGATGAATGACCGGAAACGATATAGTTCCATACACTTTTTTTTCTGAAGTTTAAACAGAATATTCAATCACATTTGGGGAAGAAAGTACGAAAATGAGTTTGCGTGTGCACAGACAATTACCTGTTCCGAAGTGAATTGATTGAAGTGTTGCCAAAGTTCACCGATGTGCGCATTCGCTATCATATCCGTGTCCATTACAATGACCTGAGGAAATGGAAAAATGTGAGATTTTGAAAGGACCTAACCTCAGTTCAAGTTAACCTGTTGTCAGAACAAGTTAATCTTACATTAACTCAAGTGAAGCCACCACTCAGGACACACTCGGGGATTGATTACAATACCGGTTATTCCGTTGTCAGGATGAGAGACGTGTGAGTTCATTCAGGTACAGCCTCATTAGCTCGGGTACTGTGAAAGGTGAGTATGATTCTGCCTACCTCACTCTCAAGGCTCATTTGACTGTTTCGGTTACGGTTACGAGATCGACGAGACGATCTTAGCTGGGCGCACGTTTATTTGTGGTTGAGGTGGCCCTGTGTTAAGCAATAAGTTACCAACACCATCAATGGATGGCTTCAACAGTGTGGTTCGGTTGGTCATTGGAACGCAATATGTGGTTGAATCAACGGAATGAGTGGGTTACTAATAGGCAATAGCAATCCAACCTGTCGTTCATGCTAGGCAACACTGAAGACATTGCTTAGGACGGAGAGTTCTTTCAGAGAAGTAGTTATCGAAACATAAATGATGTACTTTGTAAGCAGAAATGGCGTTGTGGACTATTAGTACCTGAATCATTCCTCAGATATCGAACAGCTAGTGAAAAATATTGGATTGCTTGTGCAAGGTTTTGTTATTCACGAGGGTACTTCACCCGGTCTAATCGGTCGACATTGGGATGATACTACAAACTAGCCTATAGAACAATTAAGTTGGCTTTTTGATGGCATCTTCAAAAACTTACACGAATCGGCAATGATTTGCTCGTAAGCCCATGCATATCAAACATACTTACGTCTGATATCATTTGATCAAATACCTTGCTGATCAGAAAAATTGTGGATGAGCAGTATATATTGAAGAAAAATTGTGCCAACTAAACAATTTGACATAACTAGCTGGTTGTTTGTGAGGGGAAACGATAGACTAGTGATTGCTATACTGCAAACCAATATAGTTAATAGTCTGGGTCTTTTCTGAACTTTATGGGATTGCGCTAGAGAAACATCAGTAGTACATCTGAACACTCTCTACTTCTAATTTCTAATCGTTTGCGAAATGAAAAATCACTTAGGTTACGCAGTAAGCCAGCTCTGCAACCCAGAAAGTTTAACTGACAAAATGACACTCGGAAACGCTTAAACATTAAGTGAACCATGAGAAGTCGACAGGTTTGAGAAGCAGCAGTTTTTTTAATCTTGGAAGGATTGATAACTAAACCATGAATTGAAAGTCATAACTGAGGTATATTTCGTAAGAGAGACATTGTCCAACTTCGTATAGTGCAACAGTAGCCAGACATATTCGAAACTACATTTCTGCTCTTTCTACAGGCAGATAATTCCTATTTTTAGCTCATGCTCACGCTGCAGTTTCTCAGTTCTGTTGACAGGATCGTTACGCAAGTCCCCGTTTCTTTCAGATTTTTCGTTTAAAATATATTATTAGCTTGACTGGTTCCAACAAACACACATTCGAGCTAGTCAATAAATCCGGGTATATCTAGTTAGTTCATTGACAAGACGGCTGAACAGAGATGTGTGTGGTCGATGCAATCAGACACGAAGAAGAAAATGATAAATGTCCAAGAATTAGAGCAGTATTACTGTAGTAAAAATCAGCAGAACAAAGGCATCCTAAACATGATGCTCCTCTATCAGACAAACTGAGTCATAGCCAAATAAAAAAACATGTCAACGAGCCACAAGCTCTTTATATTTTTGAAACTGAATCATTGGGTCACAAACCGAATCTTTAAAAGTAATCTCATGACTCGCGTTTAA
>JTDE01005166.1:0-16430 GCA_014338405.1 Paragonimus skrjabini miyazakii
TTTGTTCTTCTCTTGAACGAAGCTGTGTATATTGCTCTTCAAAATAAACGATATAGAGTAGTGAAGGATTTTTCACCACTTAGCTAGGACCTGGTGATATTTCGTTTCGAACACTGGTACCCGTAACCGGTTAGAAATTTTAGGTTAATGGCATAGGTGCGACGAAGATTCAGGAGATTACTGGCACGTTCGAATAGTAAACCATGAACCGCGAGATTGAGGAAGCCTAAACTGTTTTCGATTGTGCGTGGGCAGATTAGAGGTATCTTGTGGAGGTATTCAAGTTAATAAAACCGTCTTTGGGATATGTTGCAGCTGCTTGTCTACGATGAATTCAAACATTCAACCTCATCAATCTGAGTAAAAACCCGGGAATGCGGGAAGGCTGAACTAAGTGTGGCCAACTTTTTCACTTGCAGGCGACTATCAGTTGAAACAGACATTCAGGCTAATTGACTACAGCTAGCTGGCCGGTTGTTTCCCAATTTCAGTTTGGCCCATGTTATGTCATATTCTTCTACTGCACTTGTCCAAGGGACTTGTTATGTCTCTTTTGGGCCAAATTAGATGTTTTCGCACGTTAGCATTACATGCATTTTCCTTTGTTACAGACGTTTCTACTTTCCTTAGTGAGTCCCTTCTTACCTGGATGTGAAAACAACTTTAACTACCTCGTTTTCTCCTGATTTTTCCGGCGGTTTAACATTCTTGAGTACTGGTGATGGCTGAGTATTGTTATAGGTGCAAAAAAACTGTGGAAAACGAAGTGAACTAAAGACGCGTTAAAGCATCTCATCAGTTTTTTAATCTCAAACCTTACCGTCTTTAGCCCTAACAATTGCAAAGTTACGCATGTCGGGAACAAAAATAACTACCTATTTTATCAGTAGAGTGCCGACACAAGTAGAGAATGAGAGGAAATAACATGGTGTCGTAGTCGCAAAAAACGTCTCACGCTTCCTAACATTCAGACAAGCGCTGAGAATGCAGCTGTAGCGAATGTTCTCGTATATCTTTCGGGTGGTTGATTAAAGCGTTTACGTCTCGACCGGTTTTATAACAGTTTTGTGGGCTGTCATCTCACGCAAGGAATCTACTTTTAACTTTTATATCTGCATAATTTGTTCCCCAATCCATACAGCGGCATACTCTATGGGTTGCTCCATGTCGGAATGTGCGATCCTACTCCACACCACTTCGAAAACTCTACCTTCCTCTTTTGAAGTCCGTCGGCCTGAAAGCGTACTAAAACTGCTCTCAAGATCCAAGAGCTTCAAGTCACTTTCTGTTACTCTGTACTCAAGCTTGCGTAGAACATCCTGCTTACAGTTGAGTCACGAAACGCAGAGAATAAATAAAGCAGGCATAGGCACTTCTGGGTAAGCGTGTGTATGTCTTGAAACACCTTTTTCGAACACATTATGAGGGCAAAGACGGTGGCTGTGTTCGAAACTTGCTCGAGTCACTAATTTCTTAATTTGGCTCGTGGTACGTTTCACTTCATATAGGTGCTTTTGTGTGCTTTTTGCCAAATCTTTCATCACTCATTTTCACCCATGTGTACGTTTGTGCGTATAATCAAGAGACAGTTACTCGTCTCCATTTTTTTCAACCCTCTTTGTATAACCACGAATAGTTGTGATATGCAATCATCATTTTAGAACCGAAATTTGTCATCTAAAAAAGGAATCTCACAACTTCAAATTTGCATCCAAGGAGCTGAACTGAAATTAAGTAAGCTGACTGCACCCGTTATGTAAAAGATCATTGGAATTTACCTGCCGGTCGTGCCGATCATTTCAATGAAAATACACATCTTCCCGACAGCTGCAACAAGGGATGTTAACAAAAACACTCCGGATGGAAAAACTGAACAACATGTTAGATTGCATTACTCTGTCGTGCAGAATGTACTGAAGTGAACTGAAATCCCTAAGGTGTGGCAAGATCGTCACAGAGGGAGTTGCGTTCAATCGCCTTTGGACTCAAACCTCAAAAGCGATTACATACGGCGAATTCTGTCGAGATCAACGCACTGTTTCATGTTGGAAGCAGCGCAGACATCTGATTCAAGCCAATGTGCAACGTCGTGATCAATAGATCTTCTGAATGGACATGTTGAAACTTCCGACCAGCCGAATTCTCGTTATTTCGAAAGGGCCCAATGGAAACGCTGAGACCCACTATTAAGAGACATTTCATTGATGGTAGTTCATAAATGAACATTGTGTGATATTGTTGTTTTATTGCACGAATAATTACGTTGTACATAATATTTATTGCATCAAGATTTCGTTGGCTAACCTGCTGCGTTATTACTACTGCGTAGAAACCAATTCTGGGTTTCAGCCAAGTACATTCCCAGTAACTGTCGCGTATTCCTAATTATCACAACTTTTACTCTTGAAGAACACTATAGCCATATCGCTTAAGAAATAATCGAGGTAGTTGTCACAGCCGTACACCTCATTCCTCCAGAAAGAACCAAAAGGAATTCTCATCGGGTGCTCCTGGGAAACGCTTTATGCAACGGAAGAGTGCTGTGCGGAAGGACTTTTGTTATCTTGTTACAAGGACTCACATAGAGCTTAAAAAGTATTTAAAATCGATGCATAGCAGCAGTGGAATCAAACAATCACGATCCTCAGTCCGCTTTTGTAATAGCCACCGTTTTCCGCTTCAACCGGTTCTACAGAGGTGCATTTTTTTTAAACTTCCACCCGGCCGTATCAGCATTAATGGGCTCGTCTGGGTTATCCTGTAACAAGCGAGAGGCTGTCGCGATGCCCCGCGCTTAATACACTACCGTCTGTGGTGACCCGGAAAGCAAGGAACAACCGGCAAGCTTCAATCAAAACACCGCAGTCAAGACCACCCTTGATTTTAGGGAGCTCAATGTCAGAAACGAGTTCCTCAGCAGGACGCCCAAGAAATCGACAACAAGCAACCGCTCGTCCCATCCGGCAGGTGTTCTGTAGTGTAAGATTTACCTCTTTACAGTGCCGTTATGACAGCTATATACCTCGGGTTTCTTTTCATTGTCCGGAAGCATACAGTCACCTCCCTTATCTTCAAGTGCCGAGTGAGATCTGATGCAATCAGCTACCAGGTTCTGCTTTCATGTTTGTGAAAGTTATTGGGAAGCATAGCAGATGATAACCTGACAGCAGAACTTTAACCTACCTATCACGTAAAAAATCTCAACGCGGACTGCAACAAGGTTTTTGTGCCTGCTTCATCTAGGGGTGGCAGTCGATTCCTCTACCGTGAAGACAAAAAGCCCCATCCAGTAGATATACTTTCCCCAAAACTTACCAGTGTGTTTCAGCAAAGTGACTCACCGTGCCCTACCCGGCAAGCCACCACATATGGGCCTAAATAACCACTTACGCAAGCCGGTTCAACCCAGTTTACCAGAAAATTGGTATACAGCGAGGATCAACAGCGAAATGTATTCCGCATTCTAGGCAACCACGACTGTTCCACGGAACTCAACATTGGGTAATTTGACCTCCCTATTATTTACGAACAAAATGTTACCCGTTAGCAAATCCCAGACACTCAGGTGTGCGGATGGTGCTAAATGCTGTCACACTGCACTCTTCTGAACACCCTGTGGGACCTCTATGTAATGCTCTAATGTTTGATAGACAGCACCCGTCCTCCCAACCTTGTCAATTCCACAAGCAACACACTTTGCTGACTGAGTTTGTCTGATCTCTTATGCCGATTTGGTGGAAATAATGAGGTTTACCACCATGGAGTCGTTTAATTCAGCGATTCAGCGATTGATACACGGGTTCGAGGCAGAGGCCCAATGGTCCCGGATCCAGTCGGTTTTTCTTGTTCAATGTCAAGCGGGCGTCCGCTGACCTGAAAGGCATTCAGTGAAAACAGGGTGTAGCACCGCTCTTGCGATATCTGCGATACCTGCGATACCTGGGACCCATCAAGTTGTGCATTATGGACAGTGCGCTGTTTTTAGGACCCTCAGCCCTCGGTGTGAATGTGTGCGCCTACTTTATTCTCGGAACGTTTGTATGCTGTCGATATATTTGCCCATGTGTGCAAGAAATTCATTCGCATTCGCCTCGTCAAATCCATTTGCTTTGCATTATCAACAGGTTACAAGAATATTTACTCATGATTATTTATCACAATTATACTGCTACCAAGTACTCCTTTCGATTCAATTAATAATATTAATCTTTTCTCTCTCCTCTATCAGAGGCGGTTATGGTTTATATACATATCATCATACCATACATTACCACGGTGCTCCCCGCCTAAGTTATTCGGCTGCTGACTACAATAGCCAACGCGCATCCATATGGCACATTTGTTTTTAACGTGATAGGTGAACATGGCATCATTACCATATCTCGATTACGTTGAGAGCTGTTGTGTATGTTAAATCTGGGAAAAACATCGTAAATTTGTTATTCAAACGGACCCCCTCGGAAGACGTTCCTGCACCGGGAATTGCTTCAGTACTTTTGTTAATTTGCAGAAATAACCAAACTGGCCGAAAAACCTGTGAAATTAGTTTATCTACTTGGAAACAAAACAGTATCTCAGCATAATTCGCTTACGGAAAACACTATAGCTATTCAGGAAGTTTACCGAATTTACCGGGAGTTTACCTTCAACACAGGTCATACACCAACAAATTATTGACATGTTTTCTCCGGCCGACCAGTCTATTTACTTCTTCGGGGGTCTGCGCACCCTGCAGTATGCTTACCGATTTAGCTGTCTTGCTGCCCAAACCACCCACTGAGCCGAAGTACCAAGGTTAGTTGCATCTCCTATCTGTGAACCACAGCCATCATAATTCGCTAAATAACTTTATTCGTTGTATCTCTTGGTGCGTGGTGATTGTTAAGCGGCAAGTATGTTGAGATCTTGTGCTGTAGGCTGATTGGTGGATGAGTGTTTACTTGTCCAACTACAATGATTGCTGGAACTTCTTTCTTTTTCGTTTAGTATCGTCATTATTGAGGACCCACCCAGCTACACCATGAAGTTTATTTAGTCCGGCAATGGTTTTCTACTTTGTGATGTCGACTAAATGTGCACGACCTATGGCGTACCCTAGGTTGTTTATAGAATGGTATCTGTGCAGTTCACCAGAGCCTCTGCCAAGGTTACAACTGGGCAGTAGAAAAGATTATAGTAGTACATCGAATAACACACCACCATGAGAACATATCACTGCACTTTGTGAAGCATCCGTTATCATTCAGCAGCGGACCCGATCATGTGTTTACTGCCACTGGTGATTTTGTTTAAACGCGACTGTTCATTTCGGGCTGAAGTTTTTACAGCCCCTGTTCGGCACCTCGCAGAGAGCGTGTCCTTTCTGTGCGTATGTTGCGAACAGCACACCCTCCACTCAGGTTAAATCCTAGAAGGTTCGCGGTTAAACATGACACTCTCAACGGCGAACGTGGGAAGTCTGAATCAACGGAAACATTTAGAATTCTAGACCAAAAACGTCCGTAAACATATCACAGTTCTTTTGTCGCTACACGTTCCACCGAGAATTAAACTAGTATTCGGCAGTTTCAAACCTACACGGCAACCCACCAGGTAGCTTGGTCACTAGTAGTAGATGGTCACAATACACCATAACTGCTACCTCAGGACAGTGAATATCAGAAGACATGCCCAAATTTCTCACATAGTATACCAGCTACTAAATATGGAAAGCTTTTTAACCATTTATCAGTCATATTATTCCGTGTGCCCAAACCCGATCCTCCAGACCTTGCTGAAACGAGGCAAGGCAGTGGCCGACTAGTTGTTCCCACGACCACCAAGGGACTAAGTAGTATCCATTTTCCAAAACTACAAAGCGCTTCCTATCCCAAACAGCCAGTAAGGTGACCGGCCAAGATATATCACGGTCATATCCGAGTACGTGGGAAATATCTTATTATTAGCTTCCGGCACCTGGCACAACACCCGATAGACGTTGGTGCTGACGCCAACTTAACGATGTCATGGTACTCAATACGCCTGGTTCATCATGCATCAGCAATCCTCCCCGACGATTTCAAGTAAGGATGCAAAATCGTATATAGAATTC
This sequence comes from Paragonimus skrjabini miyazakii, assembly GCA_014338405.1. Taxonomy (NCBI): domain Eukaryota; kingdom Metazoa; phylum Platyhelminthes; class Trematoda; order Plagiorchiida; family Troglotrematidae; genus Paragonimus; species Paragonimus skrjabini miyazakii. The sequence continues at coordinate 6,092 of JTDE01005166.1, forward strand.
CAAAGGATTTGGGCGCAAAACACGACCCTGCTCAGTGGCACTCCATCCTCTGACTGAAGCTACTAGTGTCAGCGACAAATATATCCATTTGCCTAGACCGGCACATTTATCTCTGATCAGAGTACCCAGGACATTAAGGGTGACTTTAGTTTAAGGGACGGTGGACGTAATTACACTGGACTCGTGACGGGCTCGTTGTTTAAACCTCCTGACTGACAAAAAGTTTCACGCTGATCGGTTGTGTAGGAAGAGACGAGATGCCAAGGACCGAGATTCCGTTGGCACACCCGACGGTGCAGTCATCTTATTGATCACCCGAATTAGTGGCATCTCCAACAGTTGACCAGAAAACGGCCTGCAGCATGTGTTAGCGACTAGTGTGGTCCCAAGATTGACTCTTGCACCAAGTCTGCAACCAGTCATTTCCGGATAATTATTATTGGCTGTTTCCCGGAAGAAAACTCCTGAAGGTTTTTATACAGCAATGCACACGTTTTGCAGGATGAAATATTGGAGTCGCATAGTTCCTGTATTTATTGTTCTTTTCAGATAGTTGTAATCACAGTCTTGGTTGTGACCAGACACAGGAGATGGCGCGCGTTTTTCCTGGAGGACGAACATCTTTCGCCGTGACCGGAGAATTGGTCGAAGTGACGATATATCCACCAAACCAGCTCACTAGCTGTCCAATGTCGGCTACCCTGCTCGCAGCTTTAACAGGTTACCTTTAATGTTTTTTCGAGAACGACAGTGATGAAATGTGTGCCATCGGTGGCATTATTGTTTACGAAACGTCGCGCCGCGTGACGATGAGGTTTGTCGGGACGAAGAATTTCTCATGTTCTGTGTATGGGGGATACCCATCTTTTGACATTGTCACCCAATTCTTCTTTATGACTTGCAGGTGCAATTCGATAAGAAAGTAATGTGCCACTAGGTCGGTGCCTCTCCTCTGTCTGCACTGCAGCAGGGCGATATCTAAAACAGTGATATTAGAAGATTTAACGGTTTCTTGCCAAACATATATTGACGCGCATAGCCAATAACGTGGCACACAATCAAAAAGAGCGTGGGTCGTTTTCACCAAATCTGTTTCCCTGATATCTTTTTTAGCCCTGTAATTTTCTAACTAGAACAGAATGCGCAAGTTTTTACACTATTTCGGTGCATAAGATTACTTAAACAGGTTCAACGGCGGGTCATCGACTGATATGTGAATTGCGAAGAATGCTACATACCAGCAATCCAAAGCAGCCGATTACCTCTAGCCTTGAACACCGTCGTATTTAAGGTAATACGATAACGGTCCATAAGGTTCTACACAACCCAACTCATATCGGATGTCGTCTGCTGTAACCTAGCTGTAGGACTGGTCCCACGGGAAGTTCCTCAAGCTTACTAGGCAACGCAGCAGGCTATGTTGCAGGAAGAGCTCTTCTTCGTGCGAGCTCCGCGTTGCTGGAAAAACTTACAGTAGATGATATTCACGCCGGATTCCACAAAAACCCTTCAAACGCCAATTCGACATTCGACATTAATCGACCGTCATCCATGTCGACTGCGCTACGCAGTGTCAGGCATACACGTTAAGTGAACAACCGTTACTGATTAAACTAGTTTATGGTGTGCACGCACTCCCCGTCAAACTGCACAACGAACATTTTGTAATTCTGCTCTGTTTACCTGTGATCATTTTATTTCGCTAAACTGGACAAAAAGTGTACTGAGCGCTTCGTGCAGGTTTACTGCAGTAGTTCGGTCAGTTTTTTGGAGACCTGAGTACTCTGAACCAGCTCACATGTTATTCCTTTACCAACACCCTCTAACTGTTTTTATTCAACTGTATCATCCTAGTTGTTATTCCTCTCTTTCTTACTTTACATATATACCCCTCATTACTAAGCTCATCACATGCTCCAATGTCACCATTGTATCTCTATCCCTGTCTATCTCCGATTTGTTCAACAAAATACTAATCCATCGATACCGACATTTCCAGATGGCGCCTGGGCAGCGGATTCCTCTTTCCGGGTTCTCCTCCGAAAGAAACAAGAGCGGATCAGTTACAAGCCAAACACTTCCTAAATCTATCGAGCCTAATAAACACATCGACTAAACTTTACATTTACAGATGGACCCGAAGGAGACGTCATGTAAATCACACTGGGCAACTGGGTCATTAGAACCCGTCGACAATTATTCAACAATTTTCGAGGCTACCGCTCACTGAGCCACAAAGCAGCAAACTCTTTCAAGCCTTTCTCGGCAAAAGGTTCGGAGCATTGGTTGAAGTGAAATATCCTCAAGCTTCTGCATCCCCCGTGGTTGTGTGGCAGTTAAGCATCAATGTGAACCACGGATATATTGTTGTCCATGATGATGACGCGCAAGCTTCTGAATGCTGACTGTGATATCTGGTGCTTGTTCCAGTGAGAGTTTAACATAGAAACTCGTCTACGGCAAAAGCGCAGTGCCAATGATACGGAGCAGCGGATAGGTACAACTGTGATGTCCACCAAGAAAATCTTGCGAAAATTTCGACATCGAACATAAAAGCATTCCGAGCATATTTATCTGGTGTAATTGAGCCCAATCAAGGTTTACCCAGAAGTGGAACCTACAGGAGAACTACGTAAACGAACAATGGAGCGGCGAATGCGATCGCGTCGCAACACCACAGCACGCTTATTTGCCACCACCTTCAGAACATCAGGATATCTCAGGCATCTGTTCCTAGATACACTTGGGTCTACAAACCTATAAGTCGAGACAACATTACGTGCAGTTTTCTCATGGAATATCCGGCCCCATTGCATGTCTTATTTGGTCGCCGATCAAATGACGGTGCAAGCTCAGGTATAGTGGAGCGCATGACGTAAATTTATACGTTTCAACAGCGTGAATTTCGTCAAGGACATTGGTACACAATCAACTTGTAGACGGTGAGTGGCCAAAAAAGTGACCCCTGGCAGTTGCGTGGATATAGTTCACTTTGATTTTGCTGAGCTCTTGGTAGGGCAGATTACTGCATCCTGTTAAACAGGTGTAGAGTTGTGGTATATTAGGCAAACTATCAGCTTGGCTACAATGTCATCTCTCGAACAGGACTCTGGCTGTGAGGGTTCACGGGGACTGCTCCGTCGTACAACCGGTCGAAAGGGGAGCACATCGGAGCTACACCCCTGGATCATTGTTGTTTCTCATATTCGTCAGTTATGTCAACGCTATTGTACAATGTCAGCGCCATATTTAGGTAAATGATATGAATAATCAGAATCTAGCGAAGAGTTCGGTGAACAGAAGATATACTCTGAGCCAACATGGAAAAATCATATCTTTGAGTGGCAGGAGCCCGTCTGCCTTCAAAATAAGCAAAAGTACTACCCTCGGTGCTCACCGGAAAACCAGAATGACTTACTGCAGCGCACCAGTCCCACTTCGATTATAAATCGCTGCACAACCAACATGTAAGGCCAACAATGTTGTGCGCTTATTAGGACGTAAATTAAGTCACATAAACCCTGTTTGCTTAACTGGCTTACTCTGTATTTAAGTGAGGTCTGATTTAGGACTGGAGTTTCAAGAATTTCCCTGATCTTAGCCAAGAAATCAGGCTATTTATAAGTTCTCAGAAAAAGCTACTAGGTGTGTGTTGAGAATGGTAACCTTGTCTGGGTCCTCGAGATTCCAGAGGCTGGAATTTATTACAAATAGGTGACTGGTAACAAGTTCAGAATGGTATTCTCGTTCGCTCGTTTAAAAACTGTAGTGGACCATACTACTGTCCTATCTGTAGCATCCAGGGACCATAAACTGCCCGAAGTAACCAGGAGTGAATCCGGCTTTTGCGCTAAATGGTATGAGTCTGTGAACTTCAAACAACGCGGGTTCGTTATCACGATTGCCAATACCGGGCACACAATGCAGGTGAACCCTAGGCCGCCGTTTGTTCTTCATAAAATTTCAACAAACTGCACCACCGACTGTCTCGCTTTCCCTTCTGACTGCAGCGAAACGAGGCACAACGCACCTCTAACCAAAACATAATGCCGCGCATGTTTCAATTTCCCCTGCTGCGACATGGGACGGCCGCTCACAAACGAACTGGTCCATATACAACGTCTCTCGGACGAATAGTCGGCTAAATCGCGCAAGGCGGTTTCTGGAACTTTGATTTTGCTTAATAACTTGACGGCTGCAGCCAGAACCACTGTAGTTTAGAAGCTGGCTGATGAGACCGAAATGATTACCTCCATTACCGTGCAGCATGACGGCGCCCCCAACCATAATACTATTACTGATGTGTCTTTTATTAATCGATGACCATAAGTAACACATTGCGACAAAAAGAACTTGAATAGTTGAATCATCCTACTTGAGTAGCCTGTTGACGAGAGAATTGAAACTATGAAAACAAATGGGACGCATGAGAAAACTGATAATAAAAGCAGCGTCAGAGATGCTAGATTCAGACTAAAGCAAACGCAAATCCCTCCAGAAACCCACATACAATAACTCATTCCAACCTTTTAGAACCGCTGAAGACAACACCCACGAAACATGAGCACTACAACCTGAAACCACGATCGGGAACACATGCACGGTAATGAGACTGCAGGAATGCTAAATATCAGCACGAGTTCAGCGGTTTTTCAACCCCAGTCGACCGCTCCCACGCAGTCTCACTGACTACTATAGCTAACCCTCAATAACACCCAATACACTGAGATAGAGCCTGCAGCAGCGCATCCACTGTGGTACACGCCTATGGCACAATTACGTCCCAAACCAGATATTTCCTGAACGGAAAGAACTAGAAAGGTTTGTGGAATCCTTCTGATAACTCCGACCGAAGCACAATCATAAAGGGAGCGATACACTCCTCAGTTTCGACAACGTTTCCGGGTGATAAGTTCTCGTAATGGCGAGTAGTTAGAGACAAAGCTTTCCTAAAGGTAGTTATGTTCACTAGGGCAAGACAAATGTCCAGATCTAGCCATCCCATTCGCCCAGATGCGTAAAAGTAGAGGGTAGAATTCCGTTCGTCTGAAATGTCCGGCGTGATTCCGAAGGTATGGCATTATCATAAATCGAACACGCCTGGGAACGTTTTTTTACAGAACGCCTTCCAGACGGCTGAGGCAATTTGGAGTATCAACACCTCCAATCGCGATCCTCGAACCAACAGTGTTTCGGCCGTCCTGAAAAACATTCCAAAAAAGCATGATCTTCGGCGACTTTCCGCGTGTCCGTCTGAGTCCAGTTGTGGTTGTTTTCTCAGTTCGAATTCCAGAAGCTATCTATCCACGCGTTGTGTTACCAGACAGTGAGGTGACGATGCCCGAAATATTTGTAAATAACCGAAGTCACAGAAACTGCATTTACACCAACATTTCAGGTTTGGTGAATAATTCATGAAGAGAAGCTTAACGTCATACATTCTACGCTGACAATGCTCTGGCTAAGTATAAGAGACCCACAAGCACGCCTAGCCAACGTGACTATGTTGAGAGAAGATAGGTTTGGTAAACGGGGAGGTGGAGTACCATTGTGTCTTTCTAACCATACAGACCAAGTGAAACTGGAGGAACCAGCTTTTTCTTTAGTACTCTACTCCATTTGGCTACGCTCTCGTCTTTGTTGAAACCGACCAGTAACTGTAATTCTTCTATATTGCCTACCTGTAAGTGATACGGTGTAGGACGGCGATCTAACTGCTGCCCTAAAAATGGTTACCAGCTTGACCTCAGAAAGTGTTCTAATGCTTGACGACTTTAGTCAGCCAGAAGTCAATTTCAGCCGGGACTCGTCGGTTGTGTCATTTTTGAACACTACTGTTGAATTATGGTCAGCTGAAAATGTATTCGGTCTCACCAGGTTGTACCGGTTTCTGCACCGTTCAGCTCAGACCCGGTCTTCCCTAACGAACCCAGTTCAATGGAGAACCTTAACACTGAATAACTGGTAGGTTACGGCGATCAGCTTTTAATATTTTGGATCTGTTTGTGCCACTTCTCGGGTGGTTGTTGATCCTGTACTTTTACACAACAACTTTAGGGGACATGATACCCTGTTTTACGCTGTTCCACCTAAATCAAAGATGGAAACAACCATATCGTATTATCACTCCCAACCATTTCTAACAGCTACGTTTTGTCGACCAGTATCTACCTGAAATCTAGCAAATAGGGAGAAATAGTATGATTATCACATAGACAAGGAAGCCGGAAACGTTGTCATACATGTTTCACTGTCGAATGTGTTAGCGTTCTTGTTAAAATGCAATGTCAGCATTATATAGCCGTATATTATCATTTCGACGATATCTTCAAAATACCTTAATATGAAGCGCTCTCAGGCTATAAGGTGACGTGTTCCGTCTTGAAATTTGCAATCAGCACATTTATAAGACTTGAAAAGTTAAGCTAAAGCCAGCAACGGGTTTTCGCGAAAGTGCTGGTAAAAATCGTTGTATCCCAATGTTTTCATCAACACTGCTTACTTACGATTAATGTGCCATAAACACTTTGCCTGAACTTCCAGTTTTAAAACTTTCAAAAGTATTTAAAAACAAGAAGTCGCGCCAGAATCACTGTTTTCTTGTTGGAATGACCTTCAAGTCAATGGCTGCGGAACGGATAATTGCCCATTACGCATTTCAGGAGGTTGACGGCGGTTCCGGCAATGACCACGGGAAATTAAGCTGGAAAATAAGGTTATCGTTATAAGTACATTACTTGCTGCAGATGGCTTTGATATCTCAAACGGGGTGGTAACGCCATTATTGTCGTTGATTTACTTGTGAACGCATGCTATCTTCATAGAACAGGCCAATAACAAAAGCTCACCCGAACCACAGATGGATCAACCGACCTTGTACTGGCCAGCATTGCTTCAAGGAACCTCTGGTTACAACAACACCACCTATGTGCAGTTGGATAGGTGGAGTATGCGGTAACGTGCGAGCTTGATGGAAAGCACGCGGCAGTGAAGCTGTCAATACCAAATGCACGCACTCACCACCACCATCAATGCAGCACAGATCGTTTACCGTATTGTTCGTGGATCAACCGGCAACTGCAGAAAATAAAAGTTCAGCATCCCTACAATTTACCGAGATCAGTCAGCGACATGTTGCAGTGTACAGATGTAGCGGGTACGTGATCCGCAATACTTCCGGTGAAGTTACCACCAGCAGAACATCTGACACGCAGCTGGGGCATCGTGCCTGTAACCTGATCAGCTGGCCGACCTGCTGATGTTGATGGGGACTTTTTGAGATCGAAAAATTAATTGACCCATAACCAAGAAGATTTCACCTCGAATTTCCACTACCATTATACCCCTATCATTACGAGTGCCCTCGACTATCACGTTTGATTCACATTCCATGACTGAAAAATGACGTACGACAATAATTTAATTTACCTGGAGTACTTATAGTCATTATACCACGATCTGCACTCTTGGTTATAAAGATTTCGTCAGTGGCAACGTCCAATGAGTTGGCTGGATCTTCCTGCTCTGCAGCAAGCTGACGTAAGCGCCAGTTCAACCTAGACTTCAAAAACTCGGGTTAGCAGTACAAATGCTTCAGGGGGGCTACCGCGAATGACCGACGGAACTAATCGATCGTTAATTGTTGGGTGCAACAGCGCAATATATCAGTGCATTTATGCGTAAAATGTACGCCATAATAATACAAGTTTTATGGGCGTTTGACGTTGCATATTTCCGTAAATAATCCACACAGTGCGGAAGTGAAACATTACAACTTCAGAAGATATAAATGCATATGAGGCCTTCACCCGTGTGTTTTGTTCGTACGAATATGAACTCGCATATGTAACAATAATATAATTTTTCCTCCAACAAAAAATTAACTCCAACCATAACCACCTAACAGTACAGTTGGTAATACGCATTAGTGGTACCAGCAGTTAAAACTGAGAAGAAGCAAACCACCTAACACTAAACAAATGAACGGCTTTCAAAGGAGCACCAACAATCCATTACAGATTTTAATCACCACTTAAGCAAACTGCACGTTAAAAAGTAGACTGTAGTGGTGACAAAATGTAGCACACTCCAAAAATTCCGTTTGCAACCCAAATATACTAGTTGGGCTGATCCAGAAGGTCTTAATACACCACGTCGGGAAATGGATAATTCCAACGGCCATTGCCCCAAAATCTTACCTAGCCATAGGGTAATTTGTGTTGGTTCAGTAGTAGCTGGAAGGGAGCGTACACTAACTGTCATGCATTCAGACAATCGTTGAGGGGTTCTTGATGATTTTGCATTCTTCTTGATTATTCTGGCCCACATGGTTTCCTCGGTAATCAGAACGGGCTTGAAATCGAATGCCGAAACCCAAAGCATTCACAGGTCCGCTTCAAGTTGAACAGTCGCAGCTTTGGGTACTTTTTCCAGGCATTCCGGTACAGATACTCTCAACGCTCGGTTGGCATCATCCAATTCTATTTGTGCAAATTGGACTACTAACTGATAGCGACAGTAGCCTGGGGGAGACCCAACGTCCTTGTACTTCTGTATATGGCTTACGTGAGACAAAATCTGGAATAGTTTGGGCAAGTCTGGTGTCCTCAGCCAGTCCAGGATAATGAGGTTTTAGAGAAATGGCATCGTAGGTTTACGAAGTTCTTCGTAGAACTTCGGAGAATGGACTAATCCAGCAGACTTGAACGTCTTAATATCTTTTTCTTAGGAAAAAGACGGTAGGGAGGGGATTTTACAGAAGTTTTAAGATCTTGGGTGGTTAATTTGAGGCAGGACAGCGGTTGATTACTCGCAACAAAATTTTGCAGCTTAGAGGACATGAGTTTAAGATTGTGAAGGAAAGAGCTATGACTGAATTCCTGGTCAACTTTTCCTGATATAAAGCTATGTACAGTTGGAACAACCTATCATCCGAGGTGTTGTCGGCCAACTCAGTTACCGAATTGAAGCTCAAGCTTAATGTTTGCTCATTAAGACGGTAAGAAGGCATACATTGAGAGATGCAAGCATTTCGTTTATTCTCATCAGTCGAATGCATAAAACATTCTGTTATATGGTATAAAATTCGAGAACTTCGTCAAGGATACCATTAAGAAAACCGCAGCCAAAACTCTCCAGAGTCTCCAAGGTTCTTTGGATCGCCTCATTAACAAACCCAGTTTTTCCAGTGATGCCCTGAAACATGTTCACAACTTGTCAAGTGAGCAGTTTACGCAAGTGCAGTTAGAAGTACTTTCTCTGGGCTTAAAATACAAACTCCCGCCAAAGGAGGTTGACCGGTTAACGATTCAAGTTCAGTTTGAAAACCTATACGACCAGCTGGAGGTGTTGTCTTCCACCTCGCCAGAAATTGCAAGTTGGTTTCGTGCCAAAATGGTCGATGTTTCGCATAAGTTAACGTTGTCACCCATTCGCCAGCATTGTTGTCTACTCTCTGAACATTATGAGGCCATCAAACAGCTGAGACAAATGCAGGACACGGTATTTCTGAAGCCAGGCAAAGGCATTGGCATTGTAATTTTGAATAAAGCCGATTATGTGATGAAAATGAGCACCATCCTGGCCGACGACAAGGAGTTCAAAGTTGACCGTACGTCACATAATAACATTCTGGTGGGAAAACAAATATCGAGGAAGCTGCAAATTCTTCTTGTGCATGGATATATGAGTGAGCGCGGGTATAAATAGCTGAAACCGATTGGGACCCGTACACCAAGAATGAGAGGATCGCCCAAATTGCACAAAGCCGGTGTCCCCCTGAGGCCTATCCTCGCCATGGATGATTCAGCTTACCACAACGTTGCTCGATGGCTAGTTCAGCTCCTTGATCCCATCCGTATAACCCTCAGCTCCCGTTCTCTGAAGGATTCTGTTGAGCTGTGATATTTTGGAGAATAGTTCGGTGAGTTCCACACAAAAGATGTACTCAGTTGACGTTGACTCACTATTCACAAACGTTCCATTACATGAAACAGTAGATTATTTATGTAATTTCATTTCGGTTCATAATATTTTTTTACCCATTCCTGTCGACTACCTTAAAGAATTAATTCTTATGTGTACACAAAACATTCGGTTTGAATTCGATGGATTTGCTTATAAGCAATTTGATAGTGTAGCGATAGGCAGCCCATTGGGCCCAACATTGGCTGATATTTTTCTTGGAATGCTTGACGATGGACTATCGGATTATATTGACCGTTCTTTCCTTTATAAACTTTAAGTCAATGACATTCTGATATTCACCGATTTTGATCATTTCATCACTCCTTTACATCACAGTTTAATTCCACTCATCGAAATCTCCGTGTCACCCATG
>JTDE01005167.1:20336-55033 GCA_014338405.1 Paragonimus skrjabini miyazakii
AACATAGGCGATCCCATCTTCAGGCAACTATGGACCAAATGCCTCCCGCTCAACACCTCCGTTATTTTTTCCGTGCAACACCCTGACACTTCATTAGAAAAGTTGGCAGAAACGGCAGACAAGGTCTATGAATGTTTCTTTAAACGTTACATCAGCCATTTACGTGACTCCTCCCCTGGCAATGATTTACAATCAGACGCCTCCGATAACCTTCATCGTCAGGTCACTCAGCTGACATTTACCGTGAACAACTTAGCTGGACGCCTAATGAAGGGTCGTCACCTTTCGCGCACTCGATCCCGCTCTCGCCCGCGACCTACCACTTCTAAATCCCAAACCTCCAAAGTCTGTTATTACCATAAACATTTCGGTGACAGCGCCCGCAAGTGAACGCAGCCATGTGCATACACCAGTCCGTTTCCTAAGGGAAATACAAATTAGGGAAAGGACCTGGCCAGCCAGTAAGGGCGACGGCTGCCACTGGCTAAACCAACAGTCGCCTCTTCTACGTCCACGGCAACTCCACTGGACTTCGCTTTCTCATCGACACCGGTGCAGAAGTCAACGTTTTGTCCCCGGGTAAACTTAAATGCGACCGCAAACTAGCAGACTACACACTACAGGCGGCTAGTAATTCTAAAATCGCGATTTACGGCCAACGTCTATTGACGGTTGACCTCGGACTGCGCCGAAGTTTCCCTTGGATCTTCTTCATTGCCGAAGTCCAATACTCAATCATCGGCGTCGACTTTCTCACAACGTACGGTATGGTTGTGGACCACAGCCGTCGGAAACTGGTAGACAACACCACTAATTTGTGCGTTCAAGGTGAAGCCACCACCATCAATTAGATCGGACTTCGAACGGCTTCACCGAAGGCAAACCAGTATACGGTGCTGCTAAAACAGTTTCCCGGAATCTACCAACCAACAGCCAATACCACGACGCCGGAACATGACGTTCTCTATCACATAATCACCAAAGGACCACCTAGATTCACGCGTCCACGTCGGCTGCCTCCAGAGAAACTGAAGATCGCCAAAGAGGAATATGCGGAAATGCTCCGGCTCTGTATTATTCGTTCTTCAAACAGCCCGTGGTCATCGCCTTTGCACATGGTCCCCAAGAAGACGGCGGGAGGTTGGAGACCATGCGGTGACTACCGAGCGCTGAACAACGCAATTGTGCCGGACCGCTATCCTATTCCGCATATTCATGACTTTTCCATTGGTCCATCTGGAAAAGATATCTTTTCCAAATTAGATTTGGTCAAGGCGTATCACCAGATTCCTGTGGCCCCCGAAGACATCGCCAAGGCAGCGATCACAACTCCATTTGGCCTGTTTGAAATCGTTCGTATGCCCTTTGGCCTCAGGAATGCACACAAACATGTCAACGCTTCATCGACCGACTCCTATGTGGACTGGACTTTGTGTTCGTTTACATCGATGACATACTCTTTGCCGGCAGCAATGAGCAGGAGCATCTGTCTCACTTGAAAGCCGTTTTGAACGTTTAAACCATTACGGCGTTACCATCAACACAACGAAATGCGTCTTCGGTGCCTATTCCATTGACTTTCTCGGTCATCGCATCGACAAAGACGGCATCAGACCGCTACCGGAGAAAGCCAACGCCATTTCGGATTATCCATTGCCTCAGTCCATCAAAAGCCTCCGTCGATTTCTGGGGATTGTCAAGTACTATTGTCGCTTCACCCCCAATTGCTCTGACGTGCTCAAACCACTGACTGACTTGCTGAAGAGTCACTCCAAAAAGTTCGTCCTCACTCCAGAAGCCACCGCCGCTTTAACATCCGTCAAGCAGGCCTTGGCAAACGCCACATCCCTTGGCTATCTAAGTACCGACGAACATGCATGGTTGGTTCTAAAGACCGACGCATCCTAGTCTGCTGTAGGCGATGTCTTGCAGCAGATCATTGGCAATGAAATCCGACCGGTATCCATTTTCTCCCGGAAGCTAAAACCTGCCCAAACGAGGTACAGCACCTTCAGCAGAGAATTACTCGCCATTTACCTTGCCGGCAAGCATTTTCGACATGTGTTGGAAGGACGTCAGTTTACCATCCTTACTGACCACAAGCCGTTAACACACGCTCTCAGCACTTCTCCAGACAGATACTCCCCGAAAGAAACCCGCCACCTAGACTTTCTCTCCCAGTTCGCGACGGACATCCGCTACATAGATGGTTCCATCAACCTAGTCGCAGATACTTTCTCGCGCGCACATTCACCACTTATCCACATTTCCCATCGATTGAGAAGCCATAGCGGCAACTCAACAAAACAATGAAGAATTCAATCAACTGCGCTCTCATCAGTCCCTGAAATTCGTTCATCTACCACTCCTGCACTGCGACTCAAAAATTCACTGTGACATTTCGACCGGTAAACCTCGGCCTTATGTCCCCCCTTACTACCGGCGAAACATTTTCAGTCATTTTCATTCCATCTCTCATCATAGCATCCGCTCCACCGTCAAGCCAATCACTGACCGTTTTGTCTGGCCAAACATGCACAAGGACCTACGTGAATGGGCCAAGCATTGTCTATCCTGTCAGCAAAGCGAGGTACACCGCCATACTATCACCACACCTAGCACTTTCAGTGTACCTGACGCCCGCTTCAGACACGTTCACATTGACAAAGTAGGCCCACTTCCACCCTCGAACAGCCTTACGCATTTGTTGACCTGCATCGATCGTTTCACACGATGGCCACAAGCAACGCCCATACGCGACATCTCAGCTGAGAATATTGCACGGACGTTTGTGGAAACTTGGGTATCCTCCTTCGGCATGCCAGCCTCTATCACTACTGACCACGGTTCCCAGTTCACATCCGCGCTGTTTCGCGACCTGCAGCACTTACTCGGCTGTGAACACTTCCGAACAACCGCCTATCACCCAGCATCAAACGGCCTAGTGGAACGTTTCCACCGTCAACTTAAAGCCGCTATCCTTGCTACAACATCTGGCTCAAACCGGTCGGAAAACTTACCACTCATTTTGCTTGGCATCCGTAACACCGTCAAAGAAGACATCGGCTGCACCCCGGCTGAACTCGTCTATGGCACCACCTTACACACGCCAGGTGAAATGTTTACGGATGCTAGAACCCCTGGCGAGATAGGCCCAACGTCATACGTCACACGTCTGAAACTATACATGATCAGGTTAAAGTCAACCCCGACGAGGACCACCCCGAGGCAGACTTAAGTACACGAAGACTTGCGCACTTGCCCCTTCGTGTTTATCAGAGATGACGCCCAGAAGAATTCCCTACAGCCACCCTATGACGGCCCGTTTAGAGCGCTTGAACGCAAAGATAAATGTTCCATCATCAGCCGTAACGGCACTCGCGATTCAGCAAGCGTCAACCGCTTGAAAGTGGCTTATGTAGACCCCTCATACTTGCCTCCTACTCCTCTGGTTGTGACTACCTTTCATCCCGTCCACCCCTTCCGAACCAATCCACTCCACAACCCTCACGAACACTTTCAGACTCCACTACTCCTGCTGAAGACGTGCAATTCTTTCATCCCTTCCAATACAGACACGTTGCGGACGACCGCACAGACCTCCTGTCCGTTTTGCAGACTACTCAGACTAATGCCATTCATCTTTTCGAGCGTTTTCATACCCTAACTAACGCTCTAGGGGAGGAGTTCTGTAGCGTTTTGTATAGCATTTTGTACTGCATACGTTTCATTGTTTTTCGCATTTTTCGCCTTCTTCGACTTCACATGTACACTCGTTTAAATCATGTGAGCTGATTCAATTAACAAAATAAAATTGACTTCCAAGGTCGCGAGCCCTGTGTTTTCTCTCTGCGTTCTGTGTCGCGTGTATACCGACTTTTGGGAGGGTTAACGGCTAACGGAACCCGCATTTATTTTAGCACATTTCCAAATTCATCGGTCGTCGGAATTATCTTCATTGTGACTTCTAAGGTTACCTGGGAACTATACGACAGATCGCATCGATTGGATATTTCATTCTGTGTGGTGGAACTCTAACCGACGCACCTTCACGAAGTACCGTGAGTCAGTTGTTTTCATTTTTTATCACTTTTTGATTTCAAACCTGAATTGTGCATAACGCTTAGATTCACTCCACACCCGTGTATCAATCGCTGACTCATTGAATACCAGAAACGAATTAAGGTTACTTGCATGATGGAATTTCTTGGAAATCTTAATCAAGTGATATTTTGAAGGGGACGCTAAAAGTGTTGCTAACGACCTCAGGAGAAAGACCGCTCCAATGAGTAATAACTCTGTAAGGAATTAACTGCTGTCTAATGAAGTTCCGCGGACGAAGCTTGTAAAGCTTCTTGTTATGTCCTTGCCGACCGTTATTATTCGCTTTGGTAAAGATCTGTTCAATGAGACCTACTCCAAACAAGAAGTATATGAGAATTAAATCACCACGCAGCCGTCGAAATCCAAGTGGGGACGGATCAAGAATTTTAAGTTGGAACTCGTATACGACATACCTCAAGCACCTGACTAGTGTGGTATCCGAGCGCTAAGCACGCTCAACAGCTGATGCATCTTTCTTCAAGCCGGTATACACGACCTGATTGGCATACTCTAGTAGTTGTCTTACACAAACCTCGTCAAGCGTTTGAAACGCTTTCCTGTCTATGCAGGGGAAAGCGCACTCAATCATTATCAGGGCGGCAAACACCTTCTTTGCCGCCATTTCGCAATGGTACGCAAAGGATAAGTTAGACGACGGCCAGATGCCCAGATCTTTCTTTAGGTCGATATTCGTAATGTCCACTGTGCTGAATGCACTGTGGATCAGGAAGGCGTTGCCAGAGTCTCCACTGAGTGACATATGTGCGCAATTATTTTCATTTAGTGGGAGACTCCATTTATCCGACCAATGCTTAATCGCGTCGAAATCAACCTGAAATACACTGGAATCAGTAGCTTTCCCGATTTTTAGGTCATTGACATACATAAGGGCGTTGGTGGGAATATCATCCGGGAGGTCATTGGTGTAGATGAGAAATAACAGAGGACCTAACACTGATCTTTTGGAAACTGCCGCGGAAATGAAAGAGGGAGATGAAATGTCTGATCGACTTTTGACTCTCAACTTTCTATTTTCGAGGGAGGAAGCAATTCGGCGGAGAACCTCTCCTTGAATGCCATAATCTTCCAGTTTTTGTTTCTGGGGGCCGTGTGGGACATGGCTGACAGCCTCGTTTAGGAAGGAAACCATGCTGGATAGAAGAAAATAGAGGGTTTGGTAAGAAGTAGTTGGGAATGGCACGCTGTACTAGGCGTTCCATTGTCTTGCACGGCATACTAATAAGGCTGATTAGCTGATAGCTATCAGGAGAGTATCGTTCACCTGGTTTAAGTATGGGCGTGACCGTCGCCTTTTTCTATGCTCTAGGGAAAATACCAGTCTGAAGTGACTGGTTAAACAGCCTATAAAAAGATTCTGCCAGACTAGCAACTGCTCCTTGAGAATTCTGAGATGGATCTTGTCAGGACCCATTGTATTGTGTAAATTAACCTTTGGATAGAAGATCATAAAATTGTCGCATAAGAAACTCATCAATAACAATTGGTTGCTGGAAGTTCTGCAAGGAAAGATAGATTGCCACTCCGATGGTGTGGCGTTGTAGACTGCCGAGTAGTGCCCCAAGAATAATTCAGCCTCAACCAGGGAGTGAAATGGGGTCTCACCTTCAGGTAGTCGCAGAGAAATAGCCGAGAGTTTATTCGTTTTTAGTCGGCGCATGAGCTTGAATGGAAAGTTTCTGTACCCTCGAGCTCTGAAAAGGACCTCTTCTTGTACGAGTTTGGTGGGCTCACGGATTTCCCGTCTACACCTACTTCGGACAATGTGGCACGCGCTTAGGTCCTCCGAGTTTCCCGTAAGCTTATGCTTTGTGAATAAATAGGAACGGTCGTCGAGGAGACAACGTATTCTACGCGGAAGTGGTGACCGGAAAAAGGAAGTTCACAGTTTGCGCGGTATAAATAAGTCGTCCGCTCTCTTAATTGCGCTCTGAAACGCGCACTAGTTCTGGTCCACGGAGCCAAAATCAAGAAGAAGTGAACCTAGATAGCTTCTCGGGCCGTTAAAATCAGCCTGATTAAAACTGTGTAGGCTGTTTACTGATTGTTGTAACCTGTAAAAGATTAGACCAACGATGAGCAGTGAGTGTTCACTGTGACCAAGTGGAAGCTTGGGGATCACTGTATCTATCAGCTGGCCCTCATTAGTAGTAACTATAAGAGAACCTGACTAGATAGTTGCCGTCTCAGGGAGTTGAAATGTTGTTTTTACGCTCTCCTTCGTACTAACGTCTATGAGGAGGTCGAGAATCCGCTTTCACCTACCCAGTGAGAGACTGATGCCCAGTTTAATTTTGGTGCATTGAAGTCGCCCATTATAAGCAGCTGAGTAAAGTTTTGTAATTCTAGGAAGTTGCCTAGGTTTAAAAGAAGAATGTCGTTATCAGAGACGTCGGATGATGGAGAACGCTAGTTATATCCTACTAAGAGAGAGTCTCGATCATGCAAAGCCAGTTGAGGCCACAGAGCGTCGCATTTATCAGAGGACTTAAACCTATCGATGACCGTGGGTGTTAAGATATAATGCTGAAGGAAAATCGCAGAACCTTCATTTTCCTTTGGGCGAAGACAGTTCGGTGAACTGAATACCCGGAGATACTCAGTTCACTGTCACTGATGTCACCAGTAAGTCAGGTCTCCGTGAAAGCAAATATGTGGGGTTGTGTGACATGAGTTAATTGTCTGACTTCCGGTGTTTTGTTTTAACAAACTCGGAGAGTTTGTATACATGAACCTAAGGACTGCTTCCTCTCTTGACCTCTCGAGAAAAGAAAAGGGAAAGCGCGAGGAAGAGTTTGGGAAACGAGACAATTGAGGAGGGTGGTGGTGTTGGACTCTGTATATAAGTTTTCTGCGTCCCTCCAATTTTCTTGGCGCGTGCGTGACTATACCTTTTTCCATACTGGTTTCTCTTTTAGGCATAAGAATTTATCTTTCGTGTAAAAGCCCTTCGTTTTAGTGCAGTAGAATTTCTCCATTGTATTTTCAGACTGTGAAAGTGGTTTCTGATTGGTCTAGTGAACTCATATTTTACGGCCTTTTTGATTGCGACCGCACGCATTGGCTACTGTGATAGGGCGATGACCGAGGGGACACTTGAGTTGTGAAGGCCGTCATCTGGTCCAATCGGGGTATAGAGTCCAGCCCTGAGGGGACAGGGAGCACGACCTAATGAATGTCGTCAGTCATCCTGTGACCTACAACACGGGTGCAGTCAACTGGCTTCGTAACACGTTTTAGTTTGTCGAACTAAGCCATGGGTGACAGACGCAAATACAGCCGAATCAGTCCCGATACGCGCAGACGCATTGTTAAAGCTTTCGAAAGAGGTGATGATTGGCGCATGGTAGCTCGCCTAAATAGAGTCAATTGCAAGACCGCATATAAGTGACTCCATGTCGATTGCATCATTTACGAGGCGCAACCCCGGAGAGGACACCGAAGTAAAATTTTGAATGAGTCGGAAGTCGACATGATACTGGAATGGATCTCCACGAACCCAACAGTGATTCTCGCATTTTTGAAAATGCGTGCAAAATCAGAGTTTGCGAAAGAAGTATCAACAACCACTATCAGTCGATATTTGAATGGTCGGTTCATCACTGTAAAGAAGCTGTGTCAAATTCCCGTCAGCATGAACATCAATGAGAACCGGGCGTTACGACGGCATTTTGTCTATCGCTTGTTAGAATTTTATGCGAGCTCCAAGACTGTTTGCTGGATTGATGAAACGAACTTCAACTTGTTTTGCACAAGGTCGATAGGACGTTCTTTGAAAGGAAAGAAGGCCTGCATTTTTGTCACCAACAGCAGAGGCCGAAACTTACATTTGATCGGAGCAATGACAGAAGGTTCTATATAAACCCAAAGAGCCTAGTTCTGATTTCATATCGGACAAAGTCCTCTTGTGTATCAACTAGTGTCTTATTTGCCGTGGTCATATGCAATGCATTGACATCCGCAGATGTCTTGCATCCATTCTCGAGCGTATTTTATTTTCGCTCACTGGAGGTGGCGAACAACGCGACAGACCTGCACGCGGACGAGCTGCGGTTTCCTTTGAAGAGATGGTTCGTACATATTATTAGCCTAATCAGAGAGGCGTGAAACATGTACCGGTGTCCTTTGAGGCCAGCACGCTCGAAGTCATACCGGTGCAGTCAAGTCTAGAACTTCATCCTTTCTGAATAGTCACACGGCGGCCAAATCGTGCGGAAACACTGGATGTCTCTGATAAGCAAATACTGCTGGGACATTGTTATAATGGCGAACACGAACGAATGGTGTTGGTGCGGGTATGTGATGGCAAAATAGTGGCCGGCAAAAACGATACAAAAGGGTGGCCGTACCTGGGATATGCAAATTTTGGAAACGATCAAATATTTATCCATAAGATGATCGAAATAAGTTATCTAACCGAGGATGGGAATTGTATGAGGGCAATCGTGGCTGTCGCTTAAATTGAGCTTGAAGGTCGTTTCAAAGGAATAACGGTCGTTTTGGAACCAATCCTTGTTTTGTAAACATTTTTGAAATGTTGAAATCAAAATTCCAGGCAAATTACTCACAGTTCATCAGTTGTAAATAAGCGGGGCTAATGAGAGATTCGAAACAAATGAAATAAGCGCTAAAAGTGTTAGTTTCGAAATGAAATAATTTTTCATCATTTTCGCGAAAGGAACCCATTATTGTCGTTGGCCCACGTTTTCAAGTCCTATGAGTGCACTCATCGCAATCTTCGAGATAAAACACGCCAGTTCATGAGAGTTGTTAATTTCGCAACGTTCTGAAGATATATTCGAAATGGAAACTAGTGACTATACTACGTTTGCCTTGTATTTCAACAAGAACGCTTACGTATGTGATGACGAAACATGTATGAGAACGCTTCCAGCTTCTCTGTCCATGCGTTATTCATACTATTTCTTCTTCTTTGCAAGATTCCAAGTTGATACTGGTCCACGAAACGTTGTTCCCAGATGGGATTGAAAATGACAGCGTGATATAATTGTTTCCACCATCGATGTATGTGAGAACGAGGTAGTAAAAGGAGTATTACGTCTAACTCTGTCAGCGAGAATCTTCGGAAGTTAATTTTATTCACTCTGCTGCATTGTTTCCAACTAGATTGAGGTTGCATGGCACTCACACAAAACGGTAAGGGAAATAGATTAACTCAAGCTGCCCGCCGATCACTGGTAGATATACCTTTCGGCCAGACATAACGTGTTGATTTGAATGCTAATCATCTATCGCGGTGCATAAAAATATTCCAGTCAATGTGACAACCAACGGAATCAACAATGATGATTAGCATATACCCCAAAAGCTTTAAATACATGTTTCTCACAACTAGCCGCATGTGTCCGTTCTCCATATCGTCCATGTTAAAAGTCAGTTGAAAGGACCAGCTACTATTGTGAACGTTTACTGATTACTCAGACGTTGTTCACTGCTTGAGGAGGAGGAGCCACCTTGAGGAGCTACCAGTAGCTGCTCAAGCAGTGCTTGACTGAGAGATACACACCCCGGTGGTCGATAGTCAGCTTCAGTCAATCTGTTTCCGTAGACTGTTTTGCGTGAACGTTACGCAACATCAACCTAGTTGAAAACAATAGAGTAGAGTGAACAGAATTAACTTCCGAAGATTCTCGAAATCAACCACTCTCATGAATTGACGTGTTTTGTCTCGAAGATTGCGATGAGTACACTCATAGGACTTGAAAACGTGGGCCAACGACAATAATGGGTTCCTTTCGCGAAAATGATGAAAAATTATTTCATTTCGAAACTAACACTTTTAGCGCTTATTTCATTTGTTTCGAATCTCTCATTAGCCCCGCTTATTTACAACTGATGAACTGTGAGTAATTTGCCTGGAATTTTGATTTCAACATTTCAAAAATGTTTACAAAACAAGGATTGGTTCCAAAACGACCGTTATTCCTTTGAACTGACCTTCATGCCCAATACCCGAGAAAGCCATTATTGCCATCTGAACGATTGTCTAATATACGTTAAAGTGAGCAATGGTGAGTCACCGAATATCCCATTGAACGCGGGGGTACCTCTTTAGATCATGAGTGACAACAAGTTGAGCGGATGTAATCGAAAATTAACGTAGTTCGGGCAGGTTACTGTAACCAAAATAAGACTCACAGATTGTGCTCACAGGTATTTGTGATGACCATCAAAATATTGAAGTGATTGCTCCCCAAGACGAAGGATGTTGTGGAGTTAATGTGGGTTGCTGAAACACGATTGGAGCTTCGACGGCGCTCGCAGTATGACAGTGCAACGAATAACTGAAAGATCTGTTTAATATCGTCAGGCGACTGAACAAATGATGGAAAGGGCCAACCGGTGTGCGGAAAGTTGGATTATGCTACGAGGTCACTTACACCTATTTGTGTGCAGTAAACAAAGGAATATGCATTTGACCTCGTCCACTAACAGTTTGAAACCTATTTCCTGAAGAGCAAGCATGAAACTAAAAGAACAGAGTAAGGTTTCGAAACAAACAGCGTATTTCCAGCATTGTTTTGAAGCATGATGAATAATTAGCTCTACGCTAATCTGCAACCAACAGCAGCAACCAAGAGAAAAATAAAAACAGTGCGAGGTGGGCTCCAGCCCACTCGATGACACTCAAAATTGCACCAAGCGAAAAGTGCGCAGAACATTCGAGTGGGTCAAATGACGCTCGAAAAGGTCTAGGTTGAACGATCTTAGAGAACTGAATAGTAGACAAATCGTTAGGAAGATAGCAAGCATTCGCTGCGTTGCACGACTAAAAAAGTGGCATTGAGTTTATGTCATGCCTCCTCCCAGCAAACACATGGCCGACTCCGAGGTGCTAGCTAACAGTCAGCTACACAATAAATAAATCGGGTGAGAATATGAACTGTTCATTACCACCCTCATCCTGGTAGCTGGACGCACGTTAGGACGTTTCTGAATCACATTATCATTTCCACAGCGTTTCATTGGCAAGTATTCTTGATCACCGCCATTTTGTGAACGTTTGTTCCAGTTCGCGTCTCCAGCGAATGCGCGTTTGCAGCTCCACCTATTTCGTGAGTGGTGAGTTCGGCTGTGTTGTATCGTTTGCGGTCTGCCGTCACTCACAGTTTTGCTAAAAGCTTTGTAAGTGTGTTAGACGTATTTAACGTTCTCCGCTCCGTTAATCCAGGCTTATTGACGGTTGTTTAAATGCAAGTATAACAAGTAATCAGCCCGGCCTAATTTATTTAGCGTTCACAATAGAAATGAGTGAAGTGAAACAATGATATAGTAGGTGGACTACTAACAGATGTATAAAACGTGAGGGGTAGGTTACGCGTGTTGGACGAAGGGTATGCTTCACGTTGGATGAATGAGGACCCCATACAACCGATATCAGTGCAGTCTGCGGGTGAAGTATTGCGTAAATGTGGTATGTTTACCAAATTCTCACGTTTCAAAGCCAATGAAGACGGTGTTTTTTAGGCAATTGCGACGTTCGCCGGTATGGTGTTTCAAGGCCGAAATGAGTTGAAAACGGCCACGTAGGCACGGAAAGATATTTATCAAATTTTTCATGAAATATTAAAATGAATATTACAGGACAGATATATAGATTTCATCGAGTATACTAGTGGTGTTGCAATGAAAGAAATCAGGTGTACCTAAAAATGGCTTATATTCGCAATTTTGTTGAAAAAAATGTCGCCATTTTTTTCGATATATGCTCAATGTTGGCTTTCCTAATTGATTTTACGTTCTGAAAATGCTTTCATTGAAACTTTCGTGGTGGAAAACATACTTTTTATCACGCGGATGCGCTCATTTTCGCGCGGTTTTGAAGATATAATAGAATTTGTAATTTTCGACCACGTTGTGTTCACATTGCATTGTACACGAAATATCACAGTAATGAAAACGATGTCGCCACGGTTGTTGCTTAGTAACACATCAGAATTATATATTCAGTCTGTTTCCCTGATAGTATTTCTGATGGAAAACTGTCTACGTTATCACTTGGTTGTTTATACCTACGATGTGGTGTAAACATGGATAATACGTCCCACCATATCATTAAAAACATGCGTATTGTTTTGTTTGTTGCTTATTGATCATGCTTTAAGGTAGCTGGCCATGTGTACGTGAGTCTATGCTTACTTATCCGATGGATAACGACCAATTTTGATGCTCGTTACTTATCCGACGAAAACATGGATTCCCACTTCTACCATTTCCGCTACCACTCTCCTATATTCGGAACATGGATGCATATGATTCCGATGACTGTTGGTCTATGTTTTTGCCGGCTGCAGACTTCACTGACGGCTGCCAGTATATTATCTCAATTTTGGCCGGAACTGACGGATATCTTAATAACTCACCCTGTACGGTCCCAATACAAGTTTGTTTTTATTTCTGCAGTGTTCATTTTCACAACATGAATATCGGCGGCATACTTATACGCATAATGCATACTGAACGGAGCAGCTACCAATGTCAGCGCAGTACGCATCTTCACAGGTGCCCGAAGTTCTCATCCAGAAGGCCGAAGGTGGTCACCGCAACATTCAAAATTGATGGGAAATCCGAACGCAAGTACGTTACCCTTTGCATTAATGGTGTTCCATTTCGCTTGCAATTAGGCCCTTTCTATCTTCGTATTATGGACACATGATTCCGATGACTGTTGGTCAATGTTTTTGCCGGCAGCAGACTTTACTAATGGCTGTCAGTATGGTGTCTTATTTTTTGCCCGTCTATATACCCCTTGTAACGACCTGGAGGTTTCACTGACCTGCCTGCCTTATGGTGTATAAAATAGTTCCAAAAATAATAGTTGCATATTGCCACTAGGCTATTAAAAACGTTTGCAAGAGGCACGTTGTTCGATCGTTTGTCTGCATGCCAAATGTCTGCAGCGCAAACCCGAACGCACACTTGCGCTACACTCGTCCGTTCTAATCGCTCGTCGTTAGCCGATCTCTAGCCTCTCTAGCTAAGTTACGCGTCGGTATCATTTATAGCGCTATAAGAAACCCTCTGTATATTTCGTGTAATAAATACTCCGTTTCTCCCTTCAACAGCCTTTTACATTTCGCATCTGGTTAATTCGTACCTGGGGAAAATGACTTAGTACGCCATGCACTACACCTCTTTTAGATCCCAGGGTGTTTTCCCAGGAGCTCCACGGCTGTCAAATCACGGGTCATCAATGTGATCTGATGTTAGTGACAGTTTAGCACCGGGCGAGTACACTACCCCAGGAAGGTATATTGTTTAGCGTGTTTGTATTTCATGTTTACAGTACGGGATGCAGCCCTGGTACTGAGAATCTGTGCGATGATGAGACTGTCGTAGTAACTGCAGTGAGCTCAACATGTGAATGTAATGCTATGGATTCCGTCGGCAGGTAATTTCTTTGAACTGTTCTGCATTTTGCAGAATTTGAATCAGGTCACGAAGTGTGCAAAAAAGGAGGCTGTTCCTGAGCCGATCAACGCAAGCCGGCCACAGACCACGCAGTCGTGGTGCTCAATGTCATTTGAGTGCCAACCTCATCAACGGAGCTGAAGCTGCTCCGACTTGAGCTATGATCAGCGCCTAAACATGCCGCATGTAGTCACACTAGTGGTTGTTCTGTCCAGTTGACTTAGGCTGCGATCAACGCCCAAGTATGCTGCATATATTCACGCTAGTAGTTGCTACGTCCAGTTGCTTAAGCTATGATAAACGTCGATAAGAAGAACACGGAAGAAATCGAAATAAAGTTGCATTTGGACCGTTTAGGATAAGTTATAATGATCACCGTCAGTTTTGGCCAAAAATGAGTTACCATACTGGCAGCAGTTAGTAAAGTCTACTGCCGGAAAAAACACTGACCAACAGTCATCGGAATCATAAGTGTCCATAATACGAAGATAGAAAGGTTGTAGCACGGTAGACACGGTAAAAGTGAGAATCAAAGGTTTCGTCGGATAAGTGACGGGTATCAAAGTTGTTCATTATCCATCGGATAAGTGAGCATTGACTTGCGTACACATGACAATCTACATTCAAGCATAGTCAATAAGCAATAAGCAAAACAATACACACGTTGTTAATGACAAAATGGAACGTGTTACCCATGTTCACACCGTACCGAAGGTAGAAGCAACCACGTGATAACGTGGAATGTTTTTCACCGGAAATACTATTACGGAAACAGGCTGAACATACGATTCATATGTATAACTAACCAACAAACATGGTGACATGGCTTTCATTGGGAATTATTGTGGTATTGCGTGTACAATGCAATGCAAACGCAACGTGGTCGAAAATTACAAATTCCATTATATCTCCGAAACCACTTAAAATTGAGCGTTTCTACAAGATGGGAATACGTGTTCCGTCACAAAAATTCTCAGGGAAGCATTCTCAGAACGTAAAATCGATTAGGAGAGCTTTTATCGAGAGAAAAATGGCGGCACGTTTTTCTGAGCAAAAGTGTGAAAATGGGCAAGTTTTAGGCATAACTGATTTTTCTCCTTGCAGCACAGCTGTTATACTCGAAGAAATCTATATATTTGTCCTATAATATGCATTTAATATTTCAAGAAACATTTGTAAGATCTCTTTTTGCGCCTACATGGCCGTTTTCAACTCGTTTCGGCTTTGAAGCACCATAGCGGTGAACTACACAATATCAGTCGGGCAGTTTTCTCTGTGTAAAATGTACCACTTAGTACATATTCAGCATTCCGGCTGGACGGTAACAGAGGGCGAGGACACAATACATCCTCCCATTTAGAGTTTTCTCCAAATAAACCACTTTATTTCTTACAGTAATCCTACGGAACATTTGCAAAGCTGGCGAAGTTGAACAAAACACCCGTCGTCTCGAACGGGTTAAGTGCGGTTCGAATAGGATTGCTGAAATCCATCGAAAGGCTCACGTCTCCCAACGTCCTCAAACAAGTATGTTGAACGGTGAATGTTAAACACCGTCTCCGACGATCATCCTCTCAAAGCATGGTAGTTAATACATTGTTTACTGTCTGTTGCTGAGAAAGTGTATGCAAATGTACAAGTTCTGGAAGTTTTCATATTTTCTTCCGTCTAAGATTTCGGTTAACACCAGTGGACCTGAATATAGTAGAAACCGAGGAATTTCAAATGATTTCCATCTATCTACATCTTCCAGCGTACGACACTTCTTCATGAAGTCACATATCTGTTGGATAGCGATTCTCCCTTATGAGTTTTCCGGAAACTGATCAAAATTCTAGCCTCCGTCTGGGTACACACGTCAGTTTTATTCACACTGCCTGCCATAGACAAATTTTGACCACGTTATGGAAATAATAGCCTAAACCTACCACTATTTTCGCCAGTCGCTCGTTCTTTGCGTTCATGAATATTTTCCAACTTGTACATCTATGTAAGACGGCAGACGTTAAATTGCCAGAGCTCGAGCCGTCTTACAAAGGCGCGACGTTCAGCTTACCCAGCGGTGGGTTATTCGGCTCTCAAGAAAACAAATAAATGCCTTTGGACAAATACTGCCTACCGATTTCATCCACCATATATCACACTTCATACTTCACATCCATTTAACGAAGGAATGGACGATTAAATGTCCAAACTACATTTTATATGACCGTCTCGCCGAATGTTCATAGGACACCTATGTGTGCCAAGTTTGACTACTGTGAGTTCGAATTTCTCTCCACGTTGTTTTATTGATATTTGATTGCGTCCGTAACCTAAAGACTTCGAGAATCTCGAATTAACCCATTCCTATTCGCGTAGTTGCCCCGGAGGTGGCGGAAAGATCTAGCTGTGGATCTTGTGTAAAGATCGTCCGCGCGAGGGACAACGCCATGCTGTGTTTGCTCTGCGACGCATGGTTTCACACTTCGTGTGTAGGTACGTCAAACGAGGTTTACCAAATGATAACAGTAACACAGCTAGACTGTATTCACCTTGTTTGTCTCTGTTGTAGAACCGCTAGACAGGCCCCTGGTTCTGAAACAGGCACCTTACTAGTGGATGTGACATCCCCTGAGCCACGGGCTGTAGCCAGTAAGCTACGTAGTGGAAGTGGTACAGTCACAGCATCCAATGCGTCAGTTGCCTCAGGAGCGCCGTCAAAGAAGGTCACTCCGGTTGCCACAAAAACGCACACGCCCATTGCTACTGTCAACCCGGCAACTGCATGTAAGCAAACGCGACCGAATTCCAAGGTTCTTCCCCCGGTACTACCCAAGAAGCCCAATGTTGCTGCTCGGGAGAGCTGCGTCAATAGCGGCGTAATTTCGGCGAAGTTCTCCAGGGGCACCAACACCGTCGCTCCCAAACGGTTGAGCTCATCTTCCAGGAAAGATTCTGTTATTGTTCAAAATCTTCCTGAATGTGCCGCATGATGAGCATGATCGTGAGCTCGGGATTAGTCTCTGCACTAATATGGGCAACAATCCAAGCGTCCCAAATTCTGTCATGAGGTTGGCGTGGAAATTAGGTTCGCCACATACTGACAAACCTCGGCTAGCAAGGGTCGTGCTTTCGTCATCTAATTCGACAGAGGACGTTCTCCTCGCAACACATAAGCTGCTCGATGACTCCGGGGCCAGGTATACCCTGATATACCATGGACTGAACGCCAGAGGCGAAAACTCGCACAGAAGGGACCTGAAACTACTGATCGATCCTGTAATGTTATTATTAGCGGTGTCCCCGATTCCACCACCAACGACCTGGAACATGACAAGAGCCAGTGGCGGGTCCTGTCAACTGCCTGTGAACTTACCAACGTCCAGGTTCAACGTATTGATCAAATCCTGCGGCCCAAGCTGGAGTCGGACGAATCTTGACCACGATTCCTCAAAATTACTGTCACCTCGCACGAGATGGTATCGCATATACCGGAGCGGTTCCGCCCCTGGCGTCGTCTTATCCCTGGCGAGACTCCGTTTCACCCCGATCGTTCTAAAGAGGAACGAGATTAATTAAAAGCCCATCACCGCACGCGTGCTAGCCGCCTGAAGGTTCCCAGTGAGAATTCATCGACCTCAAAAAACTCACTACAGCCGGCTCCTGTGGAGTCGGCGACCTCCGTCAGCGTTGTGTTTTGAATAAACCCTCCATTCACAATCGCCGAAGAACGTTCATTCGTTTACTGTTAACTCTGTAAGATGGATGTACACAAATGTGCTTAGCTTAGTGAATAAAATACCAGAGCTTCGCGAACTTTGTTCTGCAACAAAGCTCCGGATTTTTGACACGACGGAGTCGTGGCTGAGCGTTTCTTACTTGGATTCTGAAATCGCTTCAAAGGATATGGTTATCTTTCGTGCGGATAGAAGTGAAGGTACAAGATGGGAATCAGCCCTCTATATCCACACTTCTCTTTGAGCCTTCCTTTTAAACAATCCAGTACTTGCCGCGATTCAAGAAAGGGTCTGGTGTTCGATTCACTTAAGTAGATCAGAACGCTAACTAGCAGGGGTCCCCTAGCGTCCTCCATCTTTGGATAATTCTAAAGACGAACCTTTATCATCTGGATTGGAAGTTTCCCCCACTCTAGGATTTTCTCACATTCTCTTAATGGGCGATTTCAACTTACCCGAAATCAACTTCCCGGCCTGCTCGTTCACAGGCACTGAAAATTCTATCTCTGCACAATCTTTCCACACAGTCGGAGCATTAGGTTTTACGGAACATATCTGGTTTCACACGGAGGCGTACTGGCCATAATCCGTCGCGACTTTATCACACATTCACTACCGAAGAGTTGATACTAGACAACCTCACAATCACCGCAGCACCCGGGCTAAGCGATCACGCAATCGTCTTATTTGAATTCATTTGTAGTACGAATCTTGTCAGCTCAACGGCGAGCAATCGCAGAAACTTCCAGAAAATGAACGTGGGGAAACTTCGTGGCTACCTGGAAAAGCTGTCATGGGCAAACTACACCCCACCCCACTCCGCAGATGATCTATGCCAGAAGTTTACTGTCATCGTTTCTGCAGCCGTAGGTGAATCTACATCACTATCGGGCTCCAAACGAAATGAGCCTCCAAGTCAATTACACTCTAGTACACTTAAGCTCATTCTCAAGAAGCGGTATGTTTGGAAGTGCTATCAATTATCAGGATCCAAAGCTGACCAAAATAAAACGCTGCCTTAAGGAATCGGTGAACATCGCTAATTGGCCGCGACCGTATTCCTTACCAACGAGGACTTACAGAACACTCTATCGCTGAACCAAATAACCTCTTCTGATTTACAGCCTCAACTCGCAAAGCAAAAGCCGGAGTTCCACAACTCTTAAGCCCATCAGGTCTTACTAGTTCTGATACGGAGACCGCTGATGTCCTTGCTGAATTTTACAGCAGTGTTTTTGCGCCGTCACCATTAGTTTCTCAGGTTCGTCTTGACACTGAATTCGATGACACTTATACTGTGGATACTTCCTCCACAGCGGTGTTAGCTAAACTTAGGTGCCTTAGGGATTGCTATTCTAGCCTCGACAGTATATCACCCAAGGCCTTACGAAAAGCAGTGGAACAGCTTGCTGACCAACGTAGCCTGCTGTTTACGCAATCTGTTTCCCAGAGAACAGTACCCAGCAGTTGGAAACTCGCAAGCATTACGCCCGTTTTCGAGGGTGGTAGGCGAAATTGCCCCAGTGACTACAGACCAATTGCATTGCTGTCAAACGTTTCAAAAATTTTAGAGGCGCTTGTATACGACTCTATTTATAAGTATCTCAGCTCTCATGAGTTCTTCTCCAATGCGTAACACGGATTTTGCAGGGGCCGTTCGTGTACAAAAAGTCTACTAATAGGCACCGACCAGTGGACAAAAGCGGCTGATCAGGGTAATGGAATAGACGTCGTATATCTCGACTTTGCTAAGGCATCCGACCGCGTGGATCATTCTGTTCTGATCGGCAAGCTTTTCCATTACGGGGTTCGAGGAAATCTTCTTCAGTGGCTTGTGTCATATCTTGCTAATTATCTGTACGCGGTGCGCGTTAATGGTGTTTTCTCTGCCTGCAGGCCTAGCCTCAGTGGAATACCCAAGGGTTCAGTTCATGGCCCGCTGCTATTTTTGGTATTCATCAACGAGTTCCCACCCTCAATCACCTCTCCGTTATCAGTGTTTGTGGAAGACGTCAAAATTTGGCGAGTCGTCAACATAACCGGTGATTCTATCATCCAACAGAAAGACCTCAAAATTCTTCCCAAGTGGTCTCAAGTGAACCTACTCGAATTCAACGCTGGTAAGTTCAAAGTTATGCACACTCACGGCTCTATGAAAATCACTTATTACCTCGACGAGTATCCGCTTCGGACGGTTCTTATTGAGAAGGACCTAGAATGTACTGTTTCGCACAATCCCTGGAGCTCAGCGAACACTGAAACGAATGCAAAAAAGGCTAGCAATATCCTAACGTTATTGAAACGCCTCTTCGGCTAGTTCAACCCTAATTGTTTTCGGCTTCTTTATAACAGTTTCGTTCGACTGCACCTGGAAAATGGAACTGTAATCTGTTCACCGCATCTCCAAATGGACAAGCTACTCCTAGACACAGTGCAGTGACGAGCCACTAAGTCAGTCCGTGGTATAAAAACTAGACCATATGAGGAATGGCTCAAATCTTTGAACATGTACTCCGTAGAGTGCCATCGGCTTAGAGGAGTCTTGGTATTGACCTTTTTGATTATGCAGTCCCCGGAACATCCCTGCTGCCTGATGCTCAACAAGGGGAGTAGCGTGACACTGGGGGGCCACCCCTTAAAACTAGAAGTCCAGCATAGTAGACTTGAATGCAGACAGCTTTTTCTCGCGAAAATTCCCATTGCATCATAGAACAGTAGACGTGACGAACAATTGTTTTCGATAATTCATCATCAGATCAATACAATTATATAGATTCAGCAAAATCAAAAACAGTGTGTACACATGACAAAGAGGTTTAGCAGAATTTCATTAGATCAAGCAGAACGTTACAAAATATCCAGGCTTGCATAGGTCAGTCACTCAGGGAGCAAACCACCAGTGTTAACGATTGGTGGTTTGGAGTTCCATCCATCATTACGTCACAAAGTTATCGGTTGGAGTTTGGATGGGCATACAGACTTATGGTGTGACCTTTGGCCACGGCAACTGCAGGGCTTGCACGAATTTTTTATGTGAACACAAAATCGGATTGCGCAACCGAATGGCGATCAATTCAGCAGTAGCCAACATTCGTTGTCTGACCAGTTTCGGGTGGTTAATCGGGACTTTGTAGACATAGCTTTTTCTCATTGCGCGTTTGTAAGGCTTGGAATGCTTAACCAGACCATGTTGTTTTTTCCAGCTTTGGAGCACTTTTTGAGGCTCGCCTTGACCAACATCTATTGCATTAGTTCAGATACTGCACATCTCCCCATTTCAGCCTGTTGTTAAGGGCCTTGAGATTCTGCGCATCGAGATATGGAAGCCAGCTTCCTACTTCCGTTTACAACCCATTGAACCATTGAACACATCGACTGTTCTATGAGATTCCCATACAGTTAATGGGATGTGTTTTGTGGACGTTGACATTGCATTTGAATTTAAACGCCACATCCTACATACGAGTGCTGAAAATTGTCTGTAGGGAGTAAAGTCTGTCGCACAGCAGCGAATTCATGAGACATCCGTGAACATTTGGCAATATTTCGGTGGTACCGCCCAAGAATGTCAAAATCCATGATTTCCGCGACAGAACTGGGCACGAGCCTTGAAATGTTTGTTTTAACCGACCGTTAATTTGTTTGTTCTTCATTTAGCGCCAAGATTCGAAAATGGCAAGTAATTACTGCGTGGATATTTAATTTGAAGTTTCTCATATAATTATTATTTTTGACAACTTTTATACCTTATAGTGTGTTCATATTTTATCTACGTCCCCGTCTGTCCAAAAAATATCCTTATATAACAAATTATGATGACCAAAACCGGTCGTCAAACAAGATCGACTGGTGTCAAAACCACTTGTTCTAGCTCCAAAGTAGATTTTGAACGACCTAAGGGCAAATACTCTAGGCCCAAAACTTACAAAAGCCCTTCCAAAGACGCTGCCTTTAAAGGGGGTGAAGATAAACTGGTGGTTCCCGCCAGTACCCCTCTAACTAAGAACCGTTCTATCCCCCCAGGCAATGTATTGGCGGGGTTGTTTGGTAAGGTATCTAAACTGGAAGCTGAACTTGCCCAACTAAAAATAAGCTATGCTGTATTCGATTATCTAAAGGAGAATCTTACCTCCCTATCTTGCATCCTCAAAGTGCCGGAAAGTCCCAAGATGGATAACATGGAAAGCGCAAGCATGTTTCTCAACACGCTGACAATAGAAACCACAAAAAGGATGCGTTGCACATATATTGTATTGTATTGTATTCAACGTGCCAAATAAGCTTCACCTCGATGGCCTTAAGAAAATACTCACGAGAATTACATATATAGATCCGACATCGTATACCTGCATTCGTCTCCGTAAGAAGACTCAAAAGATCTGCTGCCCGCATTTGTTCAAATTCCAGAGCGAAACAGTTGTGAGGCGGTTCATCCAATGACAGAACATTATCAATTCTGAAACCTCCCTTAAACTCATAAGAATTATGTAGGATAGAACGCCACTTGAAACGGAATGTCAAAATCGCCTATTCCGCAACACCGTCACCTCCAAGCGTGTGACCCAGGACGCACCCAAACTAGGTGCGATGACGTCCAAGAGTAATGAATCGGGTCCAGTTGAGTGTGTAGCTTCGTCCTGTTGTACCACATCTGAGCATGCCAATGTATCTCTTGAAAACACGAACGACACAACAGGGGAGAACATACTTGCCGACTTGATAAATTTAACAGTAGATCTTGAGAGTTCCAACAACCTGCCTTACGAAATTGCGGCAACCGTCAAGGAGTCAACTTCCAAACAACAGCACGTAAATAAATGTGCCCATATTAATCTAAATGGGACGTCTAGATCTCAGTCTGTCTACGCGGCATCTAGATCAGACGAAGTAAGGCTCAAATCATCTACTAGTCAGACATACGCCGGCATTCCGATTTTAAACTTATCCAAAAGGAACCAAAAAACCGGCCACCAGTGGAGCACTGGTTTCAATAAATCCTCCTCAATTCAATATCGTACGAGTCGCTCGTGCTTACCTCCTGCAAATTACAAGGGAAAAATTAAGCATGTAACCCCACACCCCCACCCAGAGAAATAAAAGATGTATCTATTACCAACCCCTAATCTTCGGCCTCTTCCTAACAATAGCAATCTCCCGCGTTATACACCTTTTAAAGCAAGATTTAACCAGAACCCCACTATTTCCACCAGGGTTGATCATCCCATGCTTAACGCCCCTTTCGATACAAACAGCCCCCACAATATTAATGCTCACCTAAATGCAGCCCGTGCTCTTTTCGCTGACAACGTTCATGTAGATATGACCAACCCATTTCAACCTTACCCCTTTTTATTGCGTCACACACCGTTCACACCTCCCCTGCCCAGTCCACCTCCCATATCCCTACTGCCCAATCACACCTTACTGACACTTTTCCAAAGTTTTCTGTCATGGACTCAGACGCAGGCGACATTCCATTAATCATCGATGCGCTCACTATAACCGCATCTGATCAAGCGACGTCACTAGGGTCTCTGAATCACAAAGACCCTTCTGTTTTGGACATTCTTAAAGGTCTAAGAATAACGTCGAATTAGGAAAATGCACCAACTTTATTGCTTTTGAATGAACGCTCACTAGTCAATAAGATGCATATTTTTAGATCTTTCATCTTTTTATATAGTCCTTGCATTATTCTGGTCACTGAAGCTTGGTGTACCCCTGAGACTTCAAACACACAACTAAATGTCATGGGTTATCATATGTTCCGTGAAAATCGCGGTACAGGACGTGACGGTGGATGTGTAATTTACTTAATGGAGCATTATTCCGCAACCATACTCGATGAGCCGTGTCTTGATAGAATTAATGACTCATTATGGCAATCAGTGTCAACTGATTCCTGTGAACTGCTCTCAGGATGGGTCTACAGACCACCTAATGCCACTCATGACAACATGACTAGCCTTATTAATGGATTGAAATATGTATCAACATTGCCCACACAGTAAAAAATAGTTGGTGGAGATTTCAATATGCCTAATATTTCTTGGACCTCTTTTACAGCCCCTGCGAATCAAGCAGAGTTTCTCGCATGTGTCCAAGTAAATGGTTGGTGCCAACACGTGTTAGCACCTACCGGACCAGACCACACTTTAGATCCCATTTTTACAGCAGGTGTCTCTTCTGCTAAAGTATCCGTCCTAGAACGGTTTCCAAAAAGTGATCACAACGTGGTCAACCTCCTGTTTGACCTAAAAGCTGTAAAAAAGTCGAACATAATATGTTATCGCCAAATAAAGCTAGTCGACTGGAAGATGTTTGCCACTCTGTTGAGGTCTTTGGTGTGAAACACATTCTCTCTTACCTCTGACCCTAGTATTGCAACCGAAGTATTTAATGAATACTTCAGGTTTTGTATGAATATCTTAGCCCCAGATAGTTCAAAACGCCGTAATGTGTGTGGTTACGGCAGGATCCTTACTTTAAAAGAGCAATGTAGGCTCAAACGTCTGAAATCGCGACACCTAAAAACACACGAATTCTCCCTTATTATTCACATGCACAAAGTGTTTGACACTATAGAAAATAGAACTAAAATGCTCCACTTAACTGAGGAAAAACGTGCGCTGAACAGCAAAGAGAAGACCTCTGAGTTGATGCAATTATTGAAACGCAGAAACTGTACAAGAGACCCTATTATCTCAACAATTACACTACAGAACAAAATCACAGTAGATGATCCTATAACAATCTTCGAGGCCTTCAGTTCATATTTCGCCGCTTCCTTCAACATCGGAGAAAATATAGCATCCTCCTCTCCCTGTAAAAGTAAACAGGTTCCTAAGCCACGTTACTATTGATGCAGTGAAAATACGCCCTCAGTTAGCTACTATCAAACCTTCTTATCTTCCTGGTCCAGAATGTATACATCCTGTTGCTCTCAAATACGGAGGGGATGACGTTCCTCTCCTTTTGCTTAATGTTCACACACTTTCCCTATCATTAGGCTCCTTCCCTCTCCAATGGAAAATTTTTATCATTCAGCCCCGTTACAAAGGTGGCTCACGACGGGACATCCACAATTATAGTCCCATTAACCATACTTCAATTTGTTCTAGAGTGTTGGAAAGGATAATAAAATGTCTCACGGTTAAATTCTTATTATCACAAAATCTTATAAACCACTCCCAGCATGGATTCCTCAGCAAACGTTCGTGCATGACGTGCCAGCTGGAATTCTTTGATCATGTTACAAAATCTGCTGATTCAGGGAATGCACTTATTATTATAATTTTGGATGTGCAAAAAGCTTTTGATCGTGTGCCTCATAAGCGCCTTCTGATCAGAATGGCATCTCTTGGTATACGTAATCCAGTGCACAGCTGGTTTGCTTCACACCTTGCAGACCGCACAAAAACAGTGAAAATGGGAGATAACAGCTCAACGCCCAGACCAGTCACAGATGGAGTGCTTCAAGGAAGCGTACTGGGGCCGTTACTCTTCCTTATGTATATAAATTATATACGTAAGGTTATCAAGCATGGCAAACTATTTCTGTTCGCTGATAACATCAAACTTGTCTACACTTTTCCTCCTGGCGATCTCAATTCTTCTTTAGGAAATATATTAGAGGACTTCATGTCATTAGAATCTTGGTGTCAAACTTGACAGTTGAAATTTTCAGCCAATAAATCCACCATCGTTGCACACGGTAGTCATATATCAGAGGACATTATAAAGCTGGATGGTCATGATAACTCAGTCTGCCACCTGGGTATACGTTACTCAAACTCATACAATTTCGGTTATATTAAGCACTCATTCTTCCTTCATGCAGCTCAACTACACCTTTATAAGCTGTGCGTACGACCCCAACTTGAGTATTGCATGTTCATATATAGT
Organism: Paragonimus skrjabini miyazakii; assembly: GCA_014338405.1. NCBI lineage: Eukaryota > Metazoa > Platyhelminthes > Trematoda > Plagiorchiida > Troglotrematidae > Paragonimus > Paragonimus skrjabini miyazakii. The sequence continues at coordinate 45,515 of JTDE01005167.1, forward strand.
AACTTGCGCAAGTCTGATAGGCTAGCGCTCACCAAATAATGGTAAGGTGCTGTGACCAAACAAAAATAAACCGATAGCGACTGAGTTTTGAACATTCACTCCACGTTATTACTAATTCTCTCGTTCGAAAAGTTTCGAGCAGTTCAGTTTAAATTAATTTATCCGTGAAACTGTTGAGTGACTAACGTAAGATAATCAATAGTCTCTAAATAACCGGTCGACCGACTAAGTGTGCTAACAGGGGTGTGTCAATGGTCATTGGGACAAGTTCTAAAAATCAATTGTGCTGATGTAGCTTACAAGATTGTCTGGATGAGACAAGGATGTATCTTTGAAGTGACCTGGAGATACCCCCGGTCTGCCTGTTGTACGATGTGTAAAATCCTTCCTAAAATCTTCGCTCGCATTGTACATACGACCTTAAGAATCTTTGCCTGCCGTCTGCTTGACGCATGCGATTGCGTTTGTTTGTTTGTATGCTTGTCGGCCTATGTGCATCAAGAACGCCATACACATTCTTCCGGCTTGCTCGCGCGCTTGACAGTCGGATCCTTTGTCTCTCTAGCTATTTCGCGTCTCGATGTCGTCTAGCGCCGATCGAGACCAATTGTAATTATGGCATAATTTATTTTCGGTCTCCACAATTATCGGTATTTGCATTTCGCGTCTGGTATTGTTGTGTGTACCTGAGGAAGTGTTAATTTAGTGCACATACGCACCAAATCTTGCTTATTAGCCTGTGATGATCGTCACAGATCACCCAGGTTTAGATCTTCTAGGCCTTGATTGGATGGACGACTTGAAATTACTAGATCAGCCGGTAAATAGCATATGTAATCAAACGAAATTACACAGTCCGTCAGAAACGCTACTTTTCGCGCCGGGAATTCAAAGTCAGATTGTGGAACACAAGATTCAGCACACATCTGTTTTTGAACCAGGCCTCGGTCTTTATATAAAAGCGAAGGCAACTCTAACATTATGTCCAGAAGTGAAACCAGTGTTCAGACCCAAAAGACCAGTTCTATATGCTGCTCTGCCGATTGTGGACGGCGAACTTGATCGGTTGCAAGCAGAAGGTATCATACAGTCAGTGAATTAATCGGAATGGGCCGCTCTTATTGTGGTTGTCAAGACAGCTAATGGCGCAGTTCGAATATGTGCCGACGTTTCTGCTGGCCTGAACACGGCGTTAAATACTTACGAATACCCTCTACCAATGCCAGAAGACCTTTTTACGAAGCTCAACGGGGGACAGTGTTTTGCCAAAGTGGATCTTGCTGATACATATCTACAGATACCCGTAGAGGAAGAGTGGTGGAAATTGCTGGCGATTAATGCACCTAGGGATTTGTTCCAGTATACACAACTACCATTCGGTGGCAAAACTGCACCGGCAATCTTCCAACAGATAATGGGCACCGTGCTGGTATATTTTGTTTTTCTGACGCAAGTTAACGCTACTTTGTCGTTTATTTAGTCAACTTTATCTTCGGTTGCCGTCGAAAGTATGCAGGAACAGATTTCTTATTCGCCAGTCGTTTTCGTCAGTGCTCTTTTAGTCCCGATCGCGCCTTCTGGGGAGAATAATCATCGCAGCTGGTTTGCACAGCTGGAAGCCAATTTTGCGTTGAGAAATCTAACCACGGAACTAACGAAGTTCCATCACGTGGTTGCTGCTCTCCCGTCTCAGGTCATAGACGAGATAGACGACATTTTGGAGCCTTCGGATTCAGCAAAGCCATACGAGCAGCTAAAAAGAGGTCGTTAGTAAGCGCATTGGCCCCTCGGATCGTCAACGCACTGCCCATCTACCGATTACTACCGAGCTTGGCGACCGGAAACCTTTACAGCCTCTACGTCATATACAACGCCCCCCAGGAACAACTCACCTCGAGGAGTCCCTCTTGGATGAACTATGGATCCAGCGATTGTCTTGGGATATACAAAATATCCTTAAAGCCAACCCTCAAACGGCTTTGTCGTAACGGGCCGACACCACCGATCGCATTTGGGCGACATACAGAAAGCAGGTCTCCCGAGTATCTGCGCCAGTGCCGGAATCACTGGCACTCCTGACCGAACGTGAAACCGAACTCATACGTTAGATCCGGGCGCCCAGCACTCGATGCTCGCGCTTGCACTCGCCCTCTCGTAAGCTTAACAGAAGAGCCTCCAGGTCGATTTCCTGGAGGCGACGAGTACCCACAGCAGCTTGGTAACCCTGATCGATTCTGCCGCATTCCCTGTTCCTTCTTCAAAATAGGATCAGGGACATTAGCCGGCCAACACGTCGCGGCGACAGGCGTTGCTGGCTACCGAAGTCCCCTGTTTTTCATTCGAGACCGCGAGTTGGAAGTTCGTTACCTCATCCACACTGGTACAGAGATCAGCGTTCTCCCGCCGCATTCTCGCGAACGACTCATGCAGGCACAGTCGAACTTAGGTGCGAACGGTATGCCTATCACCGTTTATGACCAGCGTTCGCGTACATTGAACTTAAGTCTTCGCCGCACGTTTTGATGGCTTTTCACCGTGGCAGACGTCCAAATGCTAATCACTGGCATCGATTTTCTCCAGCACTTCGACCTGCTAGTTGACGCACTACACCGTCGTCTAGTCGACCGTAAAACGAACTTGTCAGTTACCGGGACTTTGCCCAACGCGGTTCCAATCAGTCCCGTGTACCGCCCGGCTTTCACGAACAATTATGCTTCTCTTGTCGAAGAATACCCTACCGTCTTCATAAAACTGACCTTGCTGCCGCCGGTGACTTGTGTAACGCAGCACCACATCGTCACCATTGACCAGCCGGTCTTCGCTAAAGCTCGTCGTTTAACACCGAATAAGCTGAAGATAGCGCGCGCCGAGTTCTAACACATGTTCGGGCTTGGCATTATTCGCCCATCGGACAACTCCGGGTCTTCGCCTCTCCATATGGTGCCGAAACAGTCAGGTGACTGGCGCCGATGTTGGCGATTATCGTGCGGTTAACCGCGCCACGGTACCGGACAGGTACCTCCTTTCCGCATATTCAGGACGCCACGCCTAGCCTGAAAGGCACCCGTGTGGTCTCAAAGCTTGATCTGGTTCGTGCCTACTACCAGATCTCAGTTGCCGCGGACGACGTCGCCAAAACCGTGGTGATTACGCCATTCGGCTTGTTTGAACTTTTGCGCATGCCGTTTGGTCTCCGGAACGCTGATCGACGACGTCACAGGAAGTTTGGACTTTGTCCATTTCTACGTCAACGGTTTTTGGTTGCAAGCTCCCCCAAAGAAAAGCACCAGAATCATCTGCGATTGTTCTTCGAACGATTTGCAGCGTATAACGTCAAGTGAATGCTGATGAAAGCGTTTTCGGCCAACCATGAGTCGAGTTCTTGGGGCACCATGTCGATCAGCACGGCATTTGGCCGGTGACCAACAGAGTACAAGCGATTCGCCACTTTCTGCGCTCTACAACGCTTGCCGCTGTCCATTGTTTCAACGGCATAGTCAACCATTACCGCTATTTTATTCCGCATTGCGCACACCTCATGCAGCCTCTGAACAACTTACTCCGTGGCCGTCCCAACGGCAACTTGATTCAAAAGCAGTTCTTCTTCGGAAACGTTATACGCGCTTGGAAATCATCGCACAAGGACTACAGTATATCATCCGGCTACAAACGGCCCTGGTCGAACGCTTTCATGGGCTACTAAAGCGTGGTGATTGTCACTTAACCTATTTCTCATTACTGTTGTTTTGTTACATTAATGACAATAAGTTGTACAGTTGCGCTCGAGAGACAAAATACTTGTTTTGCCTGGTTCGGTTGTTAATACTATTGCGTCGAAGCTAGCTCTGGGGTTGAGCTAATTTGACTACTTCATTTCTGTATTCCTGGAACTATCACAATTGGCGTCGCGGACTTTTGTAAATTTCTACGATGGTTTCTTGTCCACTTGAAATTCTCAATATTCATGATTCGTCGAGAGAAATCGAGGACCACTTAGAACGCTTCGAAATTTGGTGTCTCACGAACAAAGAGCTGAAAGCGGAAAAGAAGGCCGCCCACTTCCTCACCATAATTGGCAAAGGTGCGTACAGCTTGGTGAATTTTTTTCATTTCCTGATTCACCGATTTCTCATCCATACGAATTCTTGAAGAAACTGCTGCTTTTTAGGCGATTTTAGCGATTTATTCACGGGTTCGAGGTTGGAGACCCAAGTCACCCGGATCCAGTCAGTTTGTCCGTTTCTATGTCAGCGGTGTTCTGTTGACCTAAAAGGCAGTCATTGAAAACAGGGTGTAGCACCACTGTTGCGGGTTACAGGGAATACCAAGAACAGAGTAAAACACTAATCTAACAATTTCTTAAGTAAGTGAGAATCTAATAACACTTTGAAGCGGTCCCTAGAAGAACAACTGACAACCTCCAATGGGAGGTCGTCCCAGTGGTTGATAACCCTATAAAAGAAGAACTGTTGCCTAAGGAAGGTCCGGGGTCGAAGCTTATACAGCTTCTTGTCGTGACCTCTTCGACTGTTATCAACTGCTGTGGTAAAGAACTGGTGCACGAGTCCTATGCTGAAGAAAAAGTGCGTGAGGAATAAGTCGCCGCGGAGTCTTCGAAATTCAAGTGGATAAACAGCAAGAATTTCAAGACGAGACTCGTAAGATAAATGCCGCAAGCCAGCGACCATTTTGGTGGCTGCTCGCTGGACACGCTCGATGGAGAGTATGTCGTTCTTCAAGCCGGTGTATTTGTAGTGGAACAGATGTGTGAACTACAATAATTCTCGATACAAAAATAACGAGTGAAGTCAAGGACTGGACTCACCAAAGATTGACAATGTTCGGGAAGCGTCCAATGACGCTGGAAAATATTCAGATTGTTCCAAGCGTAGCTGAGGATGCGAAGTAACAAAGCTGAAGGTTACAACATATAGGATGTTTTAAACTGGATGGCAACCGCTAGCGTCGTAGGAAGAACCAGAAAGCACGTGAAGCAGAGTTTATTCCAAAACGTGTTGTGTTGCTGTTTTTACTCGAGTCAAACAAAAATGTACAATGCGGTCTGATGCAGGAGTTACGCAGTGTTAACAAAATGAAGTACAAAATAATGAAAACTATGCATATACGACTCGATTAGCATACTAAAACAGTGGTCTTATTTGGGCCTCGTAGAGCAATTGAAAAACATGCTTGTCTACGCGGGGAAAGGCTCTTTTCATCATCCCGAATCCCAAATCCCTTCTTGGTGGCCATCTGGTAGTGATCAGATAAGTATAAACTAGTCGACAGCCGAATCCCTAGGTACTTTCTAAGGTCAACTTTCGTGACATCCGTTAGACTTTGTGCACCATGTATCACGAACAAAACCCCCGAGTCACCACCAAGTGAAACATGTGCACACTTACTGATTCCAGTCTTCTGACCAGCCCTTTAATGCGGTCAAGGTCGATCTGCAATGCACTGGGATGAAAAACATTCTGGATTTTCAAATCGTCAGCATAAAGGAGGGTACTAATAGAAATAAGGTCGGGAAGGTCATTGATGTATATTAAAAACAACAACGGACCGGGCACGGATCCTTTAGGAACTCCAGCGGAGATCGGAGAAGAAGAAAGGCCCGATCCGGTTTTTACCCTAAAGGTTCTGTTATCAAGAAAGGATGTAATCCAGCGGGGAACATCTTCTTGGATCCTGTAGGTTTCTAGCTTAAGTACAAGAGGACCATGTGGGACAAGACGAAATGCCTTATCAAAATCGAAAAAGATGACATCCGAGAGATGGCCACTGTCCTTGACGTCTGTCAGGCTATCCCTGAGGATCAGCATATTGGTTATGCACGACCGGTCGGGAAGAAAGCCATGCTGATTAGAAGAGAGAAGATTATTTGAGAAGAAATTCTTGAGGATGGCGCGTTTTAACAGGCACTCCATTACCTTGCATGGGATGCTGGTGAGGGTGGTCGGCCGATAACTAGCAAGGGATTGCCGATCGCCTGCCTTAAATGTAGGTGTGACAATGGCTTCTATCCATGCCTCCAGAAGATTGCTGGTTCGAAGTGTCTGTTTAAACAGACTATGGAGGGGCACCGCCAAACCAAGGGCCGCTTCTTTCAATATCCGAGGGTGGATCCCGTCTGGTCCCATTGCACTGTAGGGGTTGATCTTAAGCAAGAGATCCTGAACGTCGAGCACAGAAAATTCAGCTGTTAGGAGTGGACATTGGAAATTTCTCCTCGGGAGAATCGGATGCATGGTTTCGGAAGCCACATTGTAAGCTGCTGAATAGTATTTTCTGAAAATCTCAGTGATTACCTGAAGGTTGGAGGAGGTTTCCCCGTCGGGAAGCCGCAGAGGAAGCGCTGAGGGTTTAGTTTTTCTCTGGCGACGCATGTACTTAAAGAAAAAAAGTTCATTCTTCCGAGCTACCAGTAGGATTCTTGTATGTGCCTGTTTGGTATGTTGACGGATTTCCCGTCGGCATCTGTTTCGTACAGAGCGAAAGGCTTTTAGATCCTCCGGCTTGCCTGTTAGTTTTTGCTTAAAGAATAGATCATAACGCAAATCGAGAAGACGACGTGTGTTCCGCGGAAGCGGTGAGCGAGATGAGGACTTCCACAGTTTACGAGGAACAACTGTCTCATCAGCTTCGTGAATGGGATCTTCGAAAGAAAGAAAGATAGTTGGTGTTCACTGAATTTGACACGAGTTTGAGTTTACATAAGAATGTCTTCCGTACGCCAAAGTTAGCTTTCTGGAAGTTTCTGAATGAAGTCTTTGTTACGGCATTTTGGAACCAGTAACAGATAAAATCGAAAGCAAGTAACATGTGGTCACTATGTCCCAGCGGTGGTTTGATGACCACTCTATCTACCAGATGAGCCTCTTTTGTAATAACAAGATAGAGCAAAGAGGGTGTCTGTCCTGGACGATACAATGTAGGTAGCTCGACATTTCGTGTCCAGGCTTTTTCAGGGATCAACATTGTTAGGTATTTGGAAAATCCGTAGTCGGGGTCCTCATGAGGAGCAGCTACATAGTTAAGTTTGGGTGCGTTAAAGTCACCCATGATGAGAAGATGGGAGAAACGCTGTGTAGACGAGAGATAGTCTAGGGTGGCAAGAATGGCCTCGTCATCAGATGCGCCGCACGACGGCGACCGATAAATAACACCGACGAGGAGCGTGTTACGACTACGAAGCTGGAGTTCAAACCAGAGTCCGTCACACTTCTCTGGGGAGGAGAATTCTTCTATGGCAGTTGGTATTGGCAACTTCTGGCATAGAAAGACAGCACAGCCTACCATGCTTTCACGGAAAGAGTCTGTTCGGTACAGTGAGTATACAGGAACATGCATTTCGTTATCACTGATATCCACGGGAAGCCAGGTTTCCGTTAAAGCGAGAATATGAGGACAAGTGTCGTGCACCAACTGTCTAATTCCAGGTAGCTTGTTTAAAAGACTCAGACAGTTAGTGTACACGCACATGAGGGCTACCTCCTCATTTGACTGGGTGAAAAAGAGACTGAAGAGCGCGAGGAAGAGCTTGAGAAAGCAGTCCTAGTAGCGAGGGGGAGTGTGTAGACGGCGTCAGCGTTTCCTGAGCCCTCTTGGAGGGTTGCGGCCGTTTCTTCATCGCCTGAGAACATGTAAGCGTTTCTGTGGGACGCTCCTTCCGTTTCTGGTTGCTCAGGTTTGGTGGCTTGTCGACCGCCTTCATTTTTTGAAATACTGGAGGGTGGTTTGCAGTTTTGTACCCCCGAAAATTTGGGTGTGGTTTTTGGTTAGAAGAGAACCTAGGAAGAAATGACCGTGACCCGGCAGATGGGAAAGCGGCTGGAATGAGCCAAGTGCGAGCCTTTCTAGAAACTGGAGGTGATCCAAGGAGATTCATTGGGTTGTAAAGTTTAGGAATAAAGCAAGTTTGGATAGAACTTTTTGGAGGTCTGATGGTTGGGGGTTTAGAGCAGGACTGCTGCTTTGTGACCTTTTTGGGGGCTACTGGTTCAGACCCGTGCAGCCCCAAAGATGATTGGCATCCAAGGAGATGGGAGCAGTCATCTTTTATGTGGGTGTGGGCACATAGGTTGATCCATTCGGAGGCGCTGGTCTCTTCTTCAGAAGGGAAATAAGGACCTTCACGCCGGCTTGAAGTTTGGGATCAGCCTTGATACGTGATCTTGTTTTGTCAAGCTGGGAGCGCTTCTGCTGCTCCTGCAATGAGCGATCCAGTGGGACTCCTTTTAAATGAATATGATCTTTCTCTGACTGAACCGTCTTGTCCAGTACTTCCCCGTGCTGACCTTTGCGGGTAACATCACCAGAAGTCCAAGTGACTTCTTGGTAGCTTTTGAGCGGAATCTGCCGGCCGAAACTGAAGTTGTTAATTCTGAAAGGAATGCGGTGTTTAACACCGCTCTTGCTTGTTCACCTGGAGAGGGTGTGGTCGGGAATCGTCCCAACAAAACAAGCCTCCTCTCCCGGAGTGCTTTGTCCCTCAGATTTGTCGTGGCTTCCTCAATTTGTGCCTTGGACAAAGCCGCTGCCTTACGAGCAACGGCCACACCCGGAAGAGCGAGCGCAATATACTCGTTCAGTGAGTTCAGCTCTGACTTCATGTCAGATAGAGCCGTCTCTGTTTCTACCAGAGCTTTTTCAACTGTGTCCATGTGCACTGCATTGGCGTTTCTAGACGTCTTGCAACTACACTTTAGCGGATCACGTTTCTGTTCACTGGCGGTGGCGGGTAGCGGAACGGATACAACCTCCGACGAAATGTAGCCTTTACGAAATAAGCAGCTCATGCAGATAAACGGCCTTTTTGACAAAGCCAGCAGAGTGTACTGGTCCTCCTTGATGCCGTTACACTTGATGTGGTAGCAGTGTAGACATGTCTGGCACTGCATTCCGTTTTGAACAGCCTTGCAACAGCCGAAACGGCCACAGGCACTCGATACTTCTGATCAACTGATGCTGCTGGGTCTCGTGCATGTCATTGTGAAGAAAAGCGGATGAAATCTTTGAGAATAATAATTGGGAACCTAAAGCGTATCAGTACTGCTCACATTGAAACTGCACAAACGAGTATAATGGAATTACGTCAAACTCATGCTCGTCGTGTACACCTTGTGGAGAACCTACCGCTTCTGTGTCGCATTACTTTTATTAACTTTTGCAAAATGGTTGTTGATCGAACAAAGAAATTGAGTCTGGAACGCCTTCACAAGTCTTTGGAGAAATCAGAAAATGAACCATGTCCTCGAAATCCCAGTAAGTACGTTCTGAACCTATCTTCTATACCACTTGATATGCTACAGTAGAAGCATTGTCGCTAGGACTTGATTACAAAGTTCATTCAAATAAGTTAGACCGCATATCGATAGAGGCCCGATTTGAGAACCTTTTTGACCAGTTATCAGATTTGCATACTACTAGCTTGGACAATTATAGCTGGTTTAAAACAAAGCTGACCGACATTGCCTATGAGTTTATTATGACACCATCAAGAGATAAATGTGCTCT